>JAREIK010002402.1:0-23092 GCA_029783825.1 Sapria himalayana | reverse complement strand
TTTCTTATCTATCTGTCTATCTATATATCTATCTGTTTATCTATTTATCTATCTATCTATCTTTATGTCAATCTATCTTTCTATCTAATTATCAATCTGACTATCAATCTCTCTATCAATCTATCTATCAATAAATCTTTCAATTTGGCTTTCCAACTATCTATCAATTTATATATCTATCTATTTGTGTATCTATATATATCTTTCAATCTTTGTGTTTGTCTACCCAATCAATCTATCTATCTAACTATCAGTCTATCTTTATATATGTCAGTCTTTCTTTCTTTCTATTTGTCTATCTATCTGTAAATTTTTCTATCTATCTATCTATCTACCAATCTTTCTTTTTTGTATATCATTTTGACTATCTATGTGATAGATATATTAGATAGATATATCTATCTATAAATTTTTCAATCCATCTATCTATATATCTGACTATTTATGTGTCTGTTTATAAATCTATTATCTATCTATCATTCTATCAATCTATCTGTGTATCTATTTGTATATTGTTATGTTTATTTATATGTCTATTTATTAATCTATCATATGTCTAGCTATATTTCTATTTATCAATCTATAAGTCTGTTTATCTTTCTCTCTATCATTCTGTTTATCTATCTATTAATCTATTTGTCTATCTATATGTCTATCGACATGTCTATGTTTATGTCAATATATCAATCAATCTATCTGACAATCTATATGTCTATCTATTTGTCTATCTATATGTCAATCTATCAATCAATGTATCTGTAAATCTATATATCTATCTAATATATCCATCTATCTATCTATCTATCAGTCTATCTATCTATCTATCTTTTATCCATCTATTTATCTATATTTTAATCTATATATCTGTCAATCTATTTGTCTATTTATCTATCTATGCATGTCTATCTTTCTATCCATATATCTATTTCTCTATATTTCAATTAATCTATCTATCTCTCTATGTTTCTATCTATGTATCTATCTTTTTATCTGTTTAATAATCTATCAATATATCAATCTTTATATCTATCTATCTGTCTGTCTATTTGTTTGTGTGACTGTATATCTATCTGTATGTCTATCCATCTATTTGTCTATCTATCTGTGTGGCTATATATCTATCTATTTGTCTATCTATTTGTCTATATATATGTCTATCAATCAATCAATCTATTTATTTGTCTATCTATATGTCTAACTATCTATCTATCTATCTTTTTATCTACCTACCTATCTGTCTGTCTATCTATATGTCAATCAATTGATATATCTATTTGTCTATCTATATGTAAATTTATAAATCAATCAACCGATCTATCTATATATCTATCTAATATATATGGCTATATATCTATCTATCTATATATCTATAGATAGACAAACATATTGATCAACATATAGAAAGATAGATATATATACAAATAGATAGAGAGATAGAAAGATATATAGATAGATAGATAGATACATACATACATACATAGACAGATAGACTGATAGACATATGGATAGACTGAGAGACATATAATTAGATTGAAAGAAAGATAGACAAATAATTAGATAGATAAATAAATAGATATATATATAGACAGATAGACAGACATATTGACATATAGATAAATAGACAGATATATAGATAGACATACAGATAGACACACAAATATTCAAACAGATTGAAAGATAATTAGATAGATAGATAGATAGACAGATAGATTGATAGACAAACATATATATAGATAAATAGAGTGACATATAGATAGACATATAAATAGATATATAAACAGACAAATAGATAGATAGATAGATAGACATATAGACATATAGGTACATAAATAGATAGACAAACATATACACATACAAATATACAGATAGATAGACAAATAGATAGAAAGGTAGATAGATAGATAAATAGATAGATAGATTGAAAGAAAGAAAGAAATAAAGATAGATAGATAGATAGACTAGATAGATAGCAAGACAAATAGATCGACAAATATATAAATAGATTGATAGACATATAGGTAGATAGATTGATAGAATGATTGGTAGAGAGAATGAAAGATAGATTGATAAATAAATAGATAGATTGTTTGATAAACAGGTTGAAATACAAATTGATAGAAAGATAGAAAGATAGATAGAAAGAAAGATTGATTGATAGAAAGATAGATAAATAGATAGATAGATAGAGTTTTAGACAAATAGATAGATAGATAGATCAACAAATTGATAGATAGATATAATAGATAGATAAATAGAATGTAAGATAGATAATATTGATAGATAGATAAATAATTAGATAGATTAATTGATTGATAGAGAGACTGGTATTTAGACATATAGATTGATAGATGGATAGATAAATAGATAGAAATATATAGATAGACAGATAGATAGACACATATATAGACAACTAGATAGATAGATATATAGATAGATATATATATAGGCAATTACAAAGACAGACAGATTGATACATAATATATAGACAAATATATTGGCAAATTGAAAGGCAAGTAGATAAATAGTTACATAAATAGATAGATTGATAGACTGATAGATAGATAGACAAAATGATAGATAGAAAGTTAGATAGATAGATAGAGAGTTAGATAGATAGCTCGATATATTGACAGACAGATAAATAGATAGAAAGATATATAAATAGTCAAATAATAAACAGAAAGAATGGCAAATATATAGAAAGATAGATAGATAAATAAAATTAAAGATAGATAAATAGATAGACAGATATACAGACATAAATCAAACAGATAAACATATAGATAGATAGATAGATAAATAAATAAATATATAGACATATAGATAAAAAGACATGTATATCGATATATATATGGACAAATAAATAGATATATAAATAAAAAAATAGATAGACAGATTGATAGACAAATAGATAGACGGATGTATAGACAAATAATTAGATAAATAGATATAAAGATAAATAGATAGATAGATAGATAGATAGTTAGAAAATTAGATAGATAGACATATAGATAGATAGATATATAGATAGATATATAAACACATAGATATAAAAATAGATAGATAAACAAATAGATAGATAGATAAATAGACAAATATATAGATAGATACACAAATAGATTGATTGACAAACATACATATAGTTTGATAGATAGAAAGTCAAATAGATAGACAGACATATATATAGATAGATAAACAGACAAAAAACTATATAGATAGATATATAGATAGAAAGACATATATATAGATAGATAAACAGACAAAAAACTAGATAGATAGATATATAGATAGACAGACATATAACAACATAGATATGGAGACATATAGACAGACAGACATATAGATAGATAGATAGACACAATAATAGATAAATTGATAGAAAAATTTATAGACTGATTGTTAGATAAATTGATATAGAAAGATAGAAAGATTAGTATAGATTTATAGATATATTGATAGATAGATAGATAGATAGATAGACAGATAGATAGACAGACATATATATATATATATATATAGATAGATAGATAGATAGACAGACAGATAGATAGAGACACAGATAGACAGATAGATAAATAAATAGATAAATAGGCCGATTACTAGATCCATTTATAGATAAATTTTTAGGCAGTTTGATAAATAGAATGATAGATAGATGATAGAAAATAGATAGATAGATAGATAAATAGATAGACAGACAGAAAGAAAGAAAGAAAGATATATAGACATATAAATAGATATATAAACAGACAAATAGATAGGCAAAAAATTGACATATAGACAGATAGTTACAAAAAGAGATAGACAGAAAGATATACATACAAATATATAGATAGATAGACATATATATAGAAAGGAAGATAGATAAATAAATAGATAGATATTTTAAAAGATAGATTGATAGATAAATTAAAAGATAGATTGATAGATAAATTAAAAGATAGATTGATAGATAGATAGACAGACAGACAAACAGATAGACTAGATAGATAACTAGACAAATAAATAGATAAATATATAAACAAATTGATAAACATATAGGTATTTAGATTGATATATTGATTCATAAAGATGATGAAAGATAGTTTGATAGATAGATTGATAGATAGATTAAGATATAGATTGATTAATAGACAGATAGATAAATAGATAGATAGATTGATTGTTAGAAAGATAGATAAATAGATAGATAGAAAGTGTATTTGACAAATAGATAGATTAACAAATAGATAGACAAATTGATAGACATATATAATAGATAGATTCATAGAATGTAAGATAAATAATATAGATAGATAGATAGAAAAACAGACATATAGATATACATATAGATTGAAAAATAAATAGATAGATAGATAAATAGATAGACAGGTATATCAATAGCCAGATAGATAGATAGACAGATAGATAAATAAATATATAGACAAATAGAAAGATAGAAATATTGATACATAGATATATAGACAAATATATAGATAAATTTATGGACAAATAGATAAATAGATACATAAATTGATAAATAGATATATAGACAAATAGATAGATAAAAAGATAGAAAGATAGATAGAAAGTTAGATAAACATATCAATAGAAAGACAGACAGATAAATAATAGATAGATAGATAGTCAAAAAGTTAGTAGAAAGATAGACAGATATATAGAAAGAAATATAGATAGAAAAAAAGAAAGAAAGAAAGATAGATAGATAGAATGATATACAAATAGATAGATAGATAGATAGACATATTAACAAAAGATAAACATATAGATAGATATATAAATAAATAGATAGATATACATAAAGATAAAGAGACATGTAGATATAAAGATATATTGACAAATAGATAGATAAATATAAAAATAGATAGGTAGATAGACAAATAGATATACATATATTTACAGAAATAATTAGACAGATAAATTGACAGATAAATAGATAGTTAGATAGATAGATAGATATATAGATAGATATATAGATAGATATATAAACAAATAGATAGAAAAGTAGTTAGATAGACAGATAGACAAATAGATACATATACAAATAGATAGACAGATACACAAACAGAATGATTAAAAAATATACATTTAGTTTTATAGACAGTAGTCAGTTAGATAGATAGATATATAGATAGATAGATAAAGAGATAGATAAATAGAAAGATAGATGGATAATTAGACAAACATATATCCACATAGATATGCAGACATATAGACAGATAGATAGATAGATAGTTAGATAGACAGACCGACTGATAGACAGACATACAGATAGATAGATAGATAAGTAGATAGATAGTTTGATTGATACAAAAATAGATTGATTGATAGACAAATTTATATATAGATTTTTAGATCGATAGATAGATTAGTAGATAGATTGATTGATAGATTGATAGACAGATAGATAGACAAAAAGACATAGATAAATAGATAGAATGACAGATAGATAAATAAATAGATAGATAGATAGTAGATAAATAAATTACTAGATCCATTTATATACATAATTTAAGACAGATTAAACAATATAATGATATATAGATTGATAGATAGAAGATATACAGATTGAGAGATAGATAGATAGATTAATTGATTGATACATAGATAGAAAATAGACATAATGATAGATAGATTGATTAATAGAATGATATTTAGACAATTTATTAGATAGATAGATATATAAATAGTCAGAAAGAGAGACAGAGACAAATTGAAAGATAGATAGGTAGATAGACAAATTGATAGATAGATAGACATGCAGATAGACAAAAATAAATAGAAACACATATATACAGATATATAAATAGATATATAAACAAAAAGATAGATAGATAGATATATAGATAGATAGATAGATAGATAAATAGATATATATATATATAGATAGAAAGTCAAATAGAAAGATATAATGAATGATAGATAGGTAGATAGATAGATAATTATATATGCATACATTAAGATAGATATAGATAGATTGATTTATTTATTTATAGATAGACAAATAGATTGACCGAAAGATAGATAGATAGATAGATAGATAGACATATCGATAGACATATAGATATTAAGTTTGATAGTTAAATCGATAGATAGACAGATAGATAGAAAAATAAATAGACACATTGAGAGAAAGATAAATAGAGAGATAGATAGAGAGATAGAATGATAGAAAGATATATTGATAGATCGATGGTCAAATAGATAGATAGATAAATAGATATATAGATATATAAATTGATAGATAGAAAGATAGACAGAAAAATAAACACAGATATAATTTTAGATAGATAATTAGACATATAGATATGTAGATAGATAGATAGACCGATAGACATATTGATAGACAAATAGATAGATAGATAGATAGATAGATACACAGACATATAGACATATATATAATTAGATAGATAGATAGACAAATAGATGAGAGAGAGAGAGATTGACAGACAAATAGATAGATAGAAAGATTGATTGATTGATTGATTGATTGACATATAGATAGAAAGATAGACATTTAGATAAATAGATAGATACATAGACTGATAATTAGATAGATAGATAGACATATAGATAGATAGACCGATAGATATATAGATATTTAGAGATATAGATAGATACATAGATATCTCTATCTGTCTGAAAACCCTTGCTGGACGAAAACTCGGCGATAACTCGGCGAAAAATCTCCTGCGGTTTCCTCTAGATTTCTCTCTCGCGATTTACCTTAAATTAACTGTTATGTGAATTGCTTCGTATATTGCTGTTTGATTTAACTTCTCTCGCATTTTCTATAACATTTTCATCTTGCGAATATCTTGGGAAAACTATTAATGTGGATTGTTGGGTGAAATATCGCGTAAATTGCTTAGTGAACTGCTATGGTATGTTAAATTTGTAAAGCATTATTATGAGTAATTGCTAGTTTTTACGCAACGAAGTGTTCATTGATTCTCTCGTGAAATTAAGAATATTTATAAAAAGGTAAACTGAAACGGGCATGAAGTAATACGGGCGAGCAGGAACAACAACACGGGTAAGAAAAGCTAGTAGAAACCGGAAGCCTTGGTTCCTCTTGCGTTTTTTTCTGTGTTATTAAGTTTTTTTGTGATTTCTGTGCAAATATTAGTTTTTTGGAGTAAACGGTTATTAAGTCGTCTGGGATTTCCTGTGTTATTAAGCCTCGGTTCCTCCAGAAATATTAGTTTTCTGGAGTAAAGGTTCGGTCAACAGTTGTGGGAACTTATGTGCTCTGGGATTCAGATTGTGACTCCACAACTATTCAAACCTAGTCCAAAACAAGATGAGTATGGAAAAATCTGACTTATGTTTAAATAAGTCGTTTGCTTCGATGGTAAAGGGAACCGTGCCGATTTCACGTAACCAAGGGAACAAAAACGGGCTCCCGGCCATCATCTTCTCTGCTGAGGAATCTCGTAGGCTTTTAGAGCCATTCGAATACACGCTCGTTGGTAAGTTCTCTCACGGTAGGCCTCGTGCGATTGGAGTTCAGAAATTCATTGACAATTTAAAGCTCAAGGGGAAGGTGAAATTTGCTGATTTCGATGCCAAGCATGTCGTGCTCCAATGCTCTCTACTAGAAGATCACTATCGTCTATGGCAGCGCGGATTATGGAAAGTTGATGGCTTTCCCATGCGTATACTGAAGTGGACAAAGGAGTTTACTCCTCTTGAAGAGCCGCCTATAGCTCCGGTATGGTTTACATTGCCTTATTCGCCACTTCATCTCTTCTGTGAATCATCTCTTTATGCAATTTCATCGTGCTTGGGTTAGCCCATGTTAAGAGATGAAGCCACAAGAACCATGTCCAGGCCGAATAAAGCACGTGTATGCGTCGAGCTAAACCTCTTAACTAAACCGCCTGATAAAGTATGGATAGGTAGTGGGGAAGGGGAACAGGCCGAGGGGTATTGGCAAACTGTCGTCCCCGAAAGCTTCCCTTCCTACTGTACAAAGTGTAAGAGGCTCAGGCATGATATTTTATCGTGCAAGGTGGGAAAAGAAGACGGGCAGCAGAATGAGGGAGGAGGTAGGAAGGAGATGCAATGGGTAAGGAAAGAGGAGGCTTCGGTTCTAAATATCCAGCCGAAGGGAGATCTAAATAAAGGAATAATTTCAAGCATCCCTCCAGATTATTCAAACATTACACAGGATGAAGGAACCTCGAAAGAGCAGAATGTGGGGATAGAGAATGAGGTTAGCTTAAATAAAGGATGGGAGGAGGTAAAACACAAGAGAAAATATAAAAAAAAAAGCATCTAAAACATGAATTGTATTGAAAGAAAGTCTTGAAGATGATGCGTGGATAGACGAGGATCTTCTGGATTTTCTTGAAGAAGATTCGGTAATTTTTAGTTGCCCATCAATTCATAAGAGTGAAGAATCTCAAGAAGAGCCTGAGGCGAAAGCAAAGGATGATATATATATTTATAATGAAGATTGGGGGAATCTTTCGAGAACCCAATCCATGGAGGCCCTAAAGCAAATGGCCATGGCGCTTGGAAAGCAGGTAAAATATAAGGAGATTAGGTATGAAATTCCTCACACTCCTAAAATAGTAAGAAACACAAAAAAATATGCTAATAGCTCTTATGAATCTAAGCGCACAACTCGAGCTCAAGCCAAATTAGTTTTTAATGGATAGATGCCTATATTGGAATGTTAGGGGGATAGCTAATAGCCCCACGATAAATAGGTTAAGACTTTTAATTAAAGAACACAAAATCTCACTATTGATTATTGCAGAACCAATGGTTCTGCAAGATCAACTAAATAAATATAGAGAAATTTTAGTATTTAATAAGGCATATGCTAATCTAAATAGTAAACTCTGGATTTTATGGCACAATAAATTGCAAATTGAAATAATAAAAGATACTGAACAAATAGTGCATTTCAAATTAGATAAGAACACAAATCAAATAATCTCAGCAGTTTATGCAAAAAATGACAAACAATCTAGGTTGGCCTAGGAAGAAATGAAAGATATAGCAAGTAGAAATTTACCTTGGTTTATAGGGGGCGACATTAACAAAATAAGAAGCCCTCAAGAAAAGAAGGGAGGAAAACTGCCTGATAAGGTAGCCATGAAACAATTTAATGATACAATAGCCATTACGAATCTAATGGAAATTGATTTCACCGGCTCAAGATATACCAGGTGCAATAATTGGAAAAAAAGAGGAGTTATCTAGGCCCGACTGGATAGAATTATGTGTAACATAAAGTGGGTCACCTCACATGGGATTACGGGGCTTAGACACTTAAATAGAACTTGCTCTGACCATAGCCCCCTGCTTATTACGATTCATAGTAACCAGGGTAGTACATCTAATTTTAAATTTCAAAATATGTGGGTAAAGCATTCGAGCTTTGCAGGACTCGTCAGAGAGTCCTGGAAAGAACCAGCAGAGGGAAAACCAATGCAAGTTCTATCAATTAAACTTCTGAGGCTAAAAGCTTGTTTAAAAACATGGAATAAAGAGGTTTTTGGAAAATTAAATCAGGAGCTAAAAAACTTAGAGGAAAAAGTAGCCAAGCTGGAGGACGATTTTGACTCCACGAATAACAATGAAACTCGGATAGAATTGAGCAAGGCTAAAGGAGAATTGAGATTGAAATTACACATGGAAGAAATTTATTGGAAACAACGAGCAAAAATAAAATGGTTAAAGGATGGGGATCGCAAAACTAAATTCTTTTACAATATGTCTAAAATAAAATCTCAAAAAAATAAAATTAAAGGTCTAATAAATAAAGAAGGGAAATGGGTAGAAGAGGAAAAGGAAATAGGTGCTCTCTTTAAAAATTTCTTTGAAAATCAACTATGTAGTCAGTCAAGTAGGACACATAATTCTCTAATGCAGGAGATTAGGATGACCATTACGGAAGCCCAAAATCAATTAATGGAATCGATCCCAGAAGAACCAGAAGTCAAAGAAGCTGTCTTTAGCCTGGATAAAGATAGTGCTGCAGGACCTGATGGTTGGAACAATTATTTTTATCAGGTAAACTGGAACACGATTAAAACTAAGCTAGTCCCTACAATTGCAAGTTTTTTTGTAGGGGCGGAAATCCCAAAATCATGGGCAAAATCTTATATAGTACTAATTCCTAAAAAAGAAACACCACAGAAATGTGAGGATTATAGACCAATAAATTTATGTAATGCTATGTATAAAATATTGGCCAAAATATTACAAAACAGGCTAAGCTTAATTTTACCTACTATAATATCTCAGGAACAAACTGGATTTGTTAAAAATAGATTAATGATTGATAATATAAAACTTGCATCAAAAATGATGAAAGAAATAGGTGGTAAAGCTAGAGGTAAAAACTTAGTGGTCAAACTAGATCTAGCGAAAGCCTTCGATAGAGTGGAATGGGATACCCTTTGCTTTGTGTTAAGAAGTTTCGGCTTCTCTGAGCTGACCATAGATTTAATTTATAGATGTATTTCAAGCACCTGGGTAAGAGTCCTGGTAAATGGTAAGTTAAGTGATGAATTTAAACCAAATAAAAGTCTAAGGCAAGGGGATCCGTTATCCCCCCTTCTTTTTGATGTATATATAGAACTATTAATACGAAACTTGAACAAGAAAATATCCGAAGGTAAAATAATGTCATTCAGACAACCAAGGAATACACCCAGTATAGGTTGTTTAGCCTACGCAGATGACTTCATAATATTTACTAATGCTAGCACAAAGTCTTTAATGAATCTTATGGATCTTCTGCAAATCTTTGAAAAAGAAACAGGACAAATGGTTAATAAAAATAAATGTCAGTTTATGCTTGCAAAAAATGCAAAACCAAAGTTAGTAGATAATATAACAAATATCACAGGTTTCGCGGAAATTAAAGGGGCATTAATGTATCTAGGTTGTCCGATATATGAGGGGAGGTTGAAGGAAGAATATCTAATTTACTTCAAGACAAATTAAGAAAGAAAATAGCAGGATGGAAAGAAGAGCTCCTTGGATTTGGGGGGAGAATTACGCTACTTTCACATGTATTACAAAGCACATTCACACACATTTTATCAGTGATACATCCCCCAAAAAAATTTATTAAAAAACTCGAATCAGAAATGGCAAATTTCTTATGGGGTAAAAAACACGGCAGAAATAAAATACACTGGAAGGACTGGAAAAGTATCTATTACTCGAAAGAGGAAGCAGGCTTAGGTCTTATGAGCCTTCAGGACTCGGCAGCTGCCTGGGACTGTAAAAGCTGGTGGAGTCTTAAAAAAGTGATAATCTATGGGCTAAATATATGAGGGTAAAATATTTAGATAATAAAAATAAGACTTCCAAGAAAGCTTCGAACAGTTGGAAGTTAATGGAAAAACAAAAAGAGATAGTAGACTCACACTCTATACTAAAAAAGAGTGGCTGGAAATGGATGTTAACACCACAAGGAAACTTTTCTCTCAAATCGGCAAAAGATTTGGTTAGAAAGAAAAAACCGGTACAAGCTCTATTTAAATGGGTATGGCAAGAAAATGTCCCGCAAAAAATGCGCTCCTTCACATGGAAGGTATTATTGAACGCCATACCGGTAGATAGAAATGTACAAAAGAAAGGGATTAACATGGCCTCAAGATGCAAATGCTGTTCTCAAGCGGTTGAAACAACTGATCACTTGCTCTCGAATGGTCCCATTGCAGCAGAAATATGGAGAGAGATGGAAGGGAAAAAAAGAATATGTAAAATAGAAGATGGATTAATAGATAAAGTTAAAAAATGGGGAAAAGTAAGCATGAAAAGCCCAGCCAGGAAATGGCTTAGTCAGAAACTGCCGCATCTAATTATCTGGTGCATTTGGAAATCTAGAAATAAAAGTAAATATGAAAATATAAGGATGAACTTAACAGAAATTATAAAAGATATTAAAAAGGAAATATATAATATAACAATAATAAAACCGATGGTAATACAGGATTTGGAACAAGAAAAGAAACTTGAGAATGAATGGGATCTCACATACAAAGTGGTAAAACAACAATGGGCTAAATGTATACAGTGGAATGCTCCGCCGGTTGGTAAACTTTCACTTAATACGGATGGGAGTTTTTGTAGGGACACTGGAATAGCAGGAGGAGGCGGAGTAATAAGAGATCATACAGGGACAGTACAGAGAGCATTTACCAGAGCTAGTAGGGCATCCTCGGCGTTAGAATCAGAAATTGGAGCATTAAAATCAGGGTTAGAGATATGTAAGCAGCTAAATTTTAAAAACATTGTAGTTCAGGTAGACTCAAAATTACTAGTTGATATGGTAATAAATAAGAAAATATTATGGAGGTATGAAGAGGAGCTAGAAGTTATTCTTAATCTTCTGGAAGAACTGAAGGCCTCAATAATACATATATATATAGAAGCTAATAATCTAGCGGACTGTCTATCTAAAATTGGCACCATCAAAGGAAATATAGATTATAAGGAGAAATTCATGCCAAATAAACTAAAGGGAAAAGCATGTCTAGATAAAATGGGGTTTCCTTATATAAGAACAAATAAACAGACCATGAAGATATGACAGATGGAGCTAAATGGATATATAGGAAGGAGATCCCAGGGTAGTATATATTAATTCTGCATTTTGGCAGAATGGTATATAGCTATACTGAACGGTTGTTAAAATAATATGTATGTAATTTAGAATTTCTGCATATTTAAAACATCTTCTAATTCCGCATTTTGGCAGAAGTTGATAATCTCTGCAGAAAGGTTGTATTTTGATTTTTTTTACAGGTCAATATATATTCTGTCCTTTCCTTGCAGTATGTGAAAGGGGAGTAAGACTTATGTTGTATTAGTTTAATCAATAATAAGGGTAGTAGGGTGTAAAGTTCTGGTAGGCATGGTTGTTGTTTCTTTGTTTTCTCTTTGGTTTGTTTTATGATCATCAGCGAATACACGACGAAGGAGGAAGGCTGGAATCTCGTGAAGATTTGAGCCAGACGCACAGGGGAAAGGAGAGATAGTTGCTGTCTGTTGCTGCCCCCGGTTGTTGTCAGGAGTACTCCCGCTGCTGAGACAAATATAACCACTGGAGAGGAAAGACTCCCTGCTGTTCAAAGTGATAAGAGACCCATATCTTAAAATCTCCCTGACCCTGAAGGGGATTAACAGAATCTGAGGTGAATTAAAAAAAAAGGAAAAATGGTAAATAGGTAAGATCATTATGGAGGCTAAAGGAATAGGGTAAGGTAAGATATCGGTTGTTAGAATATATTTCTGTTATTTCTTTTTTCTTAGCAGCGAAGTCCCTCGTATATACATCCGGTAAATCCAGCAGCTGCTGGAATCATTGGAGTCCTAGTCATGGTTTTGGTTATGGTTTTAATGTTTAGGTTAAGTGGCTATGTGTGATTGTTGTGAAGAGTCATGTGTTAATTTACGATAGTTTATAGATTTATTGGGTTTGTAGGTGCCTAGACTAGGAGGCTGGTCCGACACTCTCTAAAGCTGAAGGACTCAGTTTATGAAGTTCTAAAGGGGTATAGATGTAAGTGGAAATGGAGATAAGATAAAGTGCAGAAAAATCACTTGGAGTAATTTGCTAGCTTTATCAAGATGGATCAAAAGAGGTTAAAAGAGTAAAGGAAAACTTCAAAGGCAAGAAGAAGAGCAGCCATAAGGTAAACAAGATGAAAGAAGGAGTATGTAGATATGTTGCATTGTTTTGCAGGAAATCAGTAATGTCAACATAGAATAAGCATAAACCAGGAGTCTAGGAGGGCAGGAATTATGGAAACCCAACGAAGTAGAAGAAGCTCAAGTGGATTTCAAAGATCATATCAAGAAGGGTTATAGCTATATACAAGAAATTTATAGCTAATCTCAAAAAAGTGCATCCATTGCAAATTATTCTCAAGAATAGAGATTTAGTAATTTTAGATCTTTTTAATTTTCAATGATAAGGGTCAAGGTTGTAAGTGGGGAATGGGTAGATTTTAGTTTGTATAAATGGTATTCCTCCGCCAAAAGAGAGGGTTAATATTAATAAACTCCTTTAAAAAAAAGATAGATACATAGATAAGTAGATAAATAGATAGATAGATAGATACATAGACTGATAATTAGATAGATAGATAGACATATAGATAGATAGACCGATAGATATATAGATATTTAGAGATATAGATAGATACATAGATAAGTAGATAAATAGATAGATAAATAGATAGAAAAATAGATATATAGATAGATATATATATATATATATATACACACACACAAATAGATAGATAATTAGATAGATAGATATATATATATATATATATATATATATAAAGAGATAGAGAGACAAATACATAGAAAATAGACATAATGATACATATAGACAGATAGATAAATAAATAGATAAATAGATAGTAGATAAACAGATTACTAGATCTATTTATAGACAAAATTTAAGACAAATTAATAAATATAATGATACATAGATTTATAGATAGATGATAGATAGATTGAGAGATAGATAGATAGATTGGTGCATAAATAGAAAATAGACATAATGATAGATAGATTTATAGATAGAAAGATATTTAGACAATTTATTAGATAGATAGAAAGATAGTCGGAAAGAGAGACATGGACACAGATTAAAAGATAGATAGGTAGATAGAGAGATAGATTGATTGACAAATTGATAAATTGATAGACATGTCGATAGATAAAAATAGATAGAAACACATATATACAGATATATAAATAGATATATAAACCAAATGACAGTTAGATAGATAGATAAATAGATAAATCGATAGATAGATAATCAAATAGAAAGATATAATGAATGATAGAGATGCAGATAGATAGATAAATATATAGACAGAAAGACAGATAGATATAGATTGATGTATTTATTTATTTATTGATAGACAAATAGATAGACTAGAAGATAGATAGATAGACATGTCGATAGAAATATAGATATTTAGTTTGATAGTTAAATAGATACATAGATAGTAAAATAAATAGACAAATTGATAGAAAGATAGATATAGATATAGATAGAAAGATAGATTGATAGAAAGATATATTGACAGATCGATGGTCAAATAGATAGATAGATTGATAAATAGATATATATATAGACAAATTGCTAGATAGACAGATAAATAAACACATAGATTTAAAGATAGATAGATTGTTAGAAATCTAGATATATAGATAGATAGATAGACTGATAGACATATAAATAGATATATAGAAAGATAGAAAGATAGAAAGATAGAGAGATAGATAGATACACAGATAGATAGATAGACAGACAGACAGACAGACAGATACATAGATAGATTGATTGATATATAGATAATTGATACACATATAGATAGATATACAAATTGATAGATTGATAGTTAGTTAGATAGTTATATAGTTAGATTGATAGATAGATATATATATATATATATATATATATATATATAGATTGATAGATTACTAGAGAGACAAATAGATATATAGATTGATTGACAAATAGACACATAGATAGATAGATACATACATACATACATAGAAAGATAGTCACATAGAAAGATGATAGATAGACATATAAAAAGATACACAGATAGACAGACAAACATATAGATAGATATATATATAGAAAGATAAATAGATATATAGATATAGATATAGATAGATATATAGATTGATAGATAGACAAAAATATAAATAGTTAAAACTATAGATAGACAGACAAATAGAAAGATAGATAGAATGTTAGAGAGAAATATATATATATATATATATATCAATTGATAGAATGATAGATAGACAGATTGTTTGATAGATAAAGAGTTATAGAGATAGATAGAAAGATAAATACTAATACACTTATAAAGATAGATAGATAAATATAAAGATAGATAGAGAGATATTCAGATAGATAAATAGATAGATAGATAAAGAGATATATAAATAGATAGTTAGATATAGAGATCGATAGATAGATAGATAGATAAATATATAGACTGATATATAGATAAATAGATAGATAGATAGATAGATAGATTGATTGATATATAGATACATAGAGAGTTAGAAAGATTGACAAATAGAAAGAAAGAAAGATTGATAGATAAATATATAATTAGGCAGATAGAAAGAAAGATAGATAGATAGATAGAAAGATAAATAGATAGATAGATAAATAAAAAGATAAATAGATAGATAGATATGTATATAGATATATATGTATCTATGAATGTATTTACATATATATAGATATACATATAAATAATTAGGCAAATAGAAAGATAGGAAGATAGCCAAAAGATAGATATAATAATAGAAATAAAGATAGACAGATATACAGATAGATTGATACACAGATAAATAGATAGATAAATAAATAGATAGATAGATTGACAGATATTTAAAAAGGAAAATATACAAATAAGTAGTTTGATAATTTGATGGATAGATAGATATATACACAGATTGAATGATAGACTAATAGAAAAAATGAAAATCAGATAGCTAGTGACATATAGACATATTGAAATATTTTCAAATAGATATAGACATATAGAGAGACAGTCAGTTAGATATATAGATATATTGATTAACAAATAGATATACAGATAGATAGATAAATAGATAGATAGATAGATTGATATATAGATTGAAAGAAAGATTTATAGATAGATTGATAGATAAATTAATATATACATTGATAAATAGATTAAGAGGTATATAGATAAATAGATATATAGATAGATAGACAAATCGATAGCCATATAGATAATGAGATATACAGATAGATAGACAAAAATATACACTATTTTTCATAGATTTATAAATAGATATTTAGAAATATAGATATACAGATAGTTGGACAAAAAATTGACAACAAAATAGATAGAAATATATAAAATATATAGATATATAGATAGATACATATATATATATATATATATAGATAAATATATTCGAAGATAAACATATAGTTTGATAGCTAGATAGATAGATTTAATGACAGAAAGAAAGAAAGATAGATAGATATACAAACATATAGTAAGATAGACAGACTAATAAACACACATTTAGATAGTCAGATATACACGTACATAGATAAACATATAGATAGACACATAAACAGATAGATAGATATATAGAAACATAGATAGACAGACAAAGAGATAAATAGACTGATAGACAAATAGATAGAAAAACATATAGATAGATAGTTTGATTGATGGATAGATTGACATATAGATAGACATATAAATAAACAGATAGACAAAAATATGGAAAACAAATAATAGAGAGATTGACAGACGAATAGGCAGCCACATAGATTGAGAGATAGACAAATAGATCGATAGATAGATAGAAAGATAGATATAAATATATTTAGATAAGATAGATAGATAGAAATACAAATTGGTAGATATATAGACAAATAGATAGAATGACAGATAGAATGATATAAAAAAAGATAGATAGATAGACAGATTGACTGATTGATAGACACGCAGATAGATAGACATATACACATGCAAGTAGATAGACATATAGACTAACATATATAGAATGAAAGAAAGACAGATAGATATACACATTGATAGATTTATAGTCAGATAGATAGACACATATATAGATCGGCATATAGACAGAAAGATAGACAAAAAGATAGATACGCATATAGATAGATAGATTAAAGATAGATATATAGATAGATAAATACACATATAGCTAGATAGATTAAAGATATACATATAGATAGATAAATATATAGATAGATAAACATTTATATAGACATATAAACATACATATAGATGCAAATATAAAAAGACATATAGACAAATAGATAGACATACAAATCTATAGACATATAGACTGATATATAAATAGACAGATAGATAGGAAGATAAATTGAAAGATAGACATATAGATAGACAAATAGATAGATAGATAAATAGAGAGAAGGATAGATAGATTGATTGATAAATTGATAGGTCGACAAATAGATAGAAAGATCGATAGATAGATTGGTAGAGTTTTTAAAAAATAGATTGATAGAAAGAATAATACACAGAAAGATTAACAAATAGTGAGATAGGTCGATAGATAGATTTAAAAATATATAGATATATGATAGATAAATATCTATTTACATAGAAAGATAAACACATATTTAGATAGATAGATAGATTGATTGATTGACAAATTAATAGACATATTTATAATTAGATTGTTATATAGATTATTAGATAGATAGATAGATAGATAGATAGATTCATAGACAAATTGAATAATAGATATATAGATATATTGATAGATTGATTGATAGAAAAATAGATAGATTTATTGATAGATAGATAAATATATAAATAGTTTGACAAATAGACACAAAGATAGATTGATAAATAGATAGATATATATAAAAATAGATAGACAAATATATAGATAGTTAAATAGATAGATATATAGACAGATAGATTGAAAGAAAGAAATATAGATAGATAAATCGATAGAAATATAGATAGACAAATAGATAAACTTATAAATGGATAGCTAGATAGATAGATAGATAGACAGATATATATATAGATAAATAGATAGGTAGATAGATAGTGAAATATACAGATAGATAGAAAGATAGATAGATAGATAGACATATAGACAGATAGATTGATTGATCTATATACATAAAAATAAATACAAAGATAAATAGATAGATAGATAGACATATAGATATACAAATAGATTTATAGATAGATAAATAGATAAACAAATAAATAGATAGATATATAGATAGCTATAATGATAGATTGATATACATATAAATAGACAAATAGATAGACATATAAAAAGATAGACATATATATGTATATATCTAGACAAATAGATTTTTAGATATTTAGACATTTAGATATAAAGATAGAAAAATAGATAGAGAAAAGTTAGATTAATAAATAGATCGATAGGCAAATCGATAGATAGATAGATAAATAGATAGATAGAAAGATAGATTGATAGATTGATATATATATATATATATATATATATATATATAGATATATAGATAGATAGATAGAGAACTAGATAGAAAATATAGATAGACAAACAAAAAGATAAATAGATATATAGATTGATAAATAAATATATATATATATATAGATAAATGCATAGATTGATAGACAAATAGATATACATATATATAGACATATAAAGAGATAGATTGATACACAAAATGATAGACAGATAGATAAATAAATAGATAGGTAGATAGATAGTCATATAAATAGACAAATAGTTCTATAATTAGATAGATATATAGATAAATAAATAGACAAATTGATATATAGATTGATAGATAGATTATAAGATAGATATAAAAATAGATAGCTAGACAAATAGATCGATAGATAGATAAATAGATAGATAGACAAATATATTGACAGATAGATAGATAAATAGATAGATAGATATATTGATACACAAATAGATAGATAAAAAATAGATAGAAATATAGACTCATAGAAAGACATAAGATATATAGATAGATAGACAGATAGATATACATTTAGATATAGATAGATAGTCCAATAAAGAGATGGATAATAGATAGATAGATAACTAGATAGATAGGTAGATAGATAGACATATAAATTTATATATAAAGAGATAGAAAGATAAATTTACCAAAAGATAGATAGATAGACAGATAGACAGATAGATATATAATAAATAGAATGATATATAGATATACAAAAAGATATATAGATAGATAGATAGATATACAAAAAGATAGACATAATATTGACAAACAAATAAATTGACATAGAGATAGGAAGATAGATAAATAGATAAACAAACAAATATATATATAGATAGATTGTCAGATTGATACACAAAGAGATAGACAAATAGATAGAAAAGATAGTCAAACTGACAGACAGATAGATAGATATACAAATAGATAGAAAGAAATATAGAAACATGGATGGACGGACAAATAGACAGCCAAATAGAAAGAAAGATAGGTAGCCAAATAGATTGATGGAAAGATAGACATATAAAGAGATAGATACATAGAAAGAAAGAGTTTTGTATAGATAGATAGATAGTTAAATAGATAGATAGAATGATAGAGAGACAAAAAGGTAGATGGATTGATAAAAAGTTAAATAGACAAATAGATAGATATATAGATAGATTGGAAGATAGTTAGATAGATAGGTATATAGAGAGATTGATATGCGTATTGATAGAAAGAGTGATAGATATAATGATAGATAGATCAATACATAGATTGATGTATTGATTGATAGACAAATTGAGAGAGAGATTGATAGACAGAGACAGACTAAATTCTAAAAACATAAATAGACATATAGATGACATATAGTTAGATAAAAAGATACATAGATAGATCAAAAATTATTTAGAAAGATAGATAGATAGATAGAAAGTTACACAGATATAGATAGATATATATATATGATGGACATATAGATAGATTGATTGATTGATTGAAAAATAGTTTGAATATTAGATAGATAGATAGAAAGATGGATAGATCTATAGATAGATATATAGATAGACAAATTGATTGATTGATAGATAGACAAATAGATTTACATATAGATTGATAGATAGATATAAACATATATACATAGATTGATAGACAAATCGGTAGATAGATAAATCGAAAGATCAATAGACATATAAATAAAAGATATAGATAGATAGATAGATTGATTGATATATTGACTGTTAAATAGTTAGATAGAGAAATAGAGACAAAGATAGATAGATGGACAGATAGAAAGATAGATAATTAGATAGACATATAGAAAGAAAGAAAGATAGTTAGACAAATAGGCTAATAAATAGATAGCCAAAAATACAAACAAATATATAGAGAGAAAGACAATATATAGACAGATAGATAGAAAAATAGATAGAGAGAGAGATAAAAGGATAGATCGACAAAATGATAGACATATATAAAGAAAGACAGATAGAAAGCTTGATAGATAAATAATTAGACAATTAAAATGACTAATATATAGATAGATAGATAGACATAGAGACAAAGGGATATACCGATATATAGCTATACAGATAGACAAATAGATTGATTGATTTATAGGTAAATAGATAGAAAGATAGATAGAAAAACATATAGAAAGATGAATACATTGGAAAATAGATACACCATAGAAAGAAAGATAGATAGATAGATAGTTAAATAGAATGATATACATATAAATAGAAAGTTAGATTATCGGAAAGATTGATGTATAGATAGACATATAAATAAATAATAGATAGGATAGACAGACACCTAGATAGATAGATAGTATACGATAGATATATAGATAGATGGATAAATAAATAATAGGATAGATAGATAATTATATAAATAGATAAATAGATAGATAGACACCTAGATAGATAGATAGATTGATATAAATAGATAGATACACAGATAGATAAACAAATAGATTAACAACTAGACAAACAAATAAACATATAAATTGACAGATAGATAGATAGAAAGATACATCGATAGATAGATAGATAGATACATAGAAAAATTAATAGACATAATAGATAGATAGAGATAGATTAGCCTATCTGTTTAGAAAGAAATAGATAGAGATAAATTAATAGAGATATAAATAGACAAATTAATAGACATAGTTAGAAAGAAAGATAGATAGATGAAATATAGATAGACAGATTGATAGGCATATATATAGAAAGATATATAGACAATTAGATGATAGGCAAATAGATAGAAAGATCGTAAATAGTTGGATATTTAGATAGATAGACAAAACATAGATAGACGGATAGACTTATAGATTGATAGACTAATATACTAATATACTGATAGACAAAATATCATGTAGATAGACTGATAAATAGTTAGATAGATTTTTACAATGACTAATAGACTGATATAGTAGGATACTTACAAAATTAGATAGAAAGATAGTTACTAAATTATATAGAAAGATAGTTCGACAATTACACAATAGATAGATAGACAAAATGAATTAGAGAAATAAATAGATAGACAAATAGATAGATATACAAAAAAAATTTTAGAGAGATTGTTAAATAGACAAATAGGTAGATAGAATAGCTAGATAGATATAGATGCTATAGATAGATACATAGGTAAATAGATAGACAGACAGATAGATAGATATCCTAATTGATAGATAGATAGAGTGATATACTAATAGAAAACTAAAGATATAGATATATAGATAGATAGATAGACAAAGATAGTAAGATAGATAGGTAGATATAAAATTTAAATATTGACAGATAGATATATAGATAATAGATAGAAAGATAGTTACTAAATTATATAGAAAGATAATTAGATAATTACACAAAAGATAGATAGACAAAATGATTTAGAGAAATAAATAGATAGACAAATAGATATATACAAAAAACTTTTAGAGAGATTTGTTAAATAGACAAATAGTTAGATAGACTAATAGCTAGATAGATATAGATGCAGATAGATAGATAGATACATAGGTAAATATATAGACAAATAGATAGATAGATATCCTAATTGATAAGATAGATAGATAGAGTGATATCTAATAAAAACTAATGATATAGATATATAGATAGATAGATAGACAAATATATAAAGAGATAGATAGGTAGATATAAAAATTTAAATATTGACAGATAGATATATAGATAATATAGAAGATAGATAGATAGTAGATAGATACAAAAATTGATAGATATACAGACTACGAGAGATAGATTATTAGATACATAGAAATATAGTGAGATAGATAGATAGAAATATAGAGAGAAAGATATAGACAGAATGAGAGATAGATATATTGATAGATGATAGATAGATAATAGATAGATAAAAAGATATATAGAAAATAGATAGATACTTAGACACATAGAAAGAATGATAGATAGGCATATATAGAAGATAGTTAGAAATAGAAGAAAGATAGATAGATAGCCTAATAGAAAGATACATAAATAAAAACATAGATGATAGACAAATAGATAATTAGATAGATAGAGAGTGTGACAAAAAGTT
>JAREIK010002401.1:139765-210142 GCA_029783825.1 Sapria himalayana | reverse complement strand
AAAAACAAAAATTATTATTTAGTAATATATTTTACTATGATTTTGAATCATTATATATAGGTTTTGAAATTATATTTTAATTACTATCAATCTTAATAAGAATAGTTTATTAATTTATTATTTGATCAATTTTATAATATCTAACAATAAAATTACTTATATTGAATTTAACTGTCTTATAATTATTGAGATTATTATGACTAAATATTATATTTATATTTGAAAAAAATTTAAAAATTATTATATTTTCAAAGGTTATAATCTTCAAAAATGATAAAAAATCATAAAATTAATTTTTTATTATTTTATTATTTAAATAAAACTTATAAACCATTAAATGCCTAAACATTTAAATCTCTAGACTCCTAAACCCCAAAAACCCCCTAAATACTTAAACCATTAAACCTATATAACCTAAATAATAAATAATAAATCTAATTTTTATTTGTATTCATTATAATTTTAAATATTGATTTTAAATTATTTTTAGTTTATTTTTATAGAAATATTAATTACAAATTAAATAATGAGTGAGACATATATAATTTAAATAAATTATTTTAAATGAAAAAAATACGACCTTATAACAATAAACAAAATTTCAAAATTTTAAAATTTTATTTAGTAATATAATTTACTTTGATTTTGAATTATTTTGGGTTCTACAAATATATTTTAATTAATATCCGTCTTATTAATAATAGTTTATTTTATTATTATTTTATCATCAAAATAATATATATTATTAAAATATTGTATATTGAATAGACATCAAAATAATTATTAAGATTATTATAACTACGTATTGTATTCATATTTTAGAACTATTAAAAAATTATTATATTTTCAAAGGTTATAACCTTTGAAAATCATTAAAATTAATAAAAATAAATTTTTTGTTATTACATTGATTAAATAAAACCTATAAATCAATAAATAAAACCTAAATGTGTAAACATATATATCAATAAACTCATTAACACCAAAACAACAATAAACTTAAACCATTAAATAGGTATACCCTAAATAATAAATCATAACTCTTAGTTTTATTAGTATTCATTATAATTATATATATAAATTTTAATTATTTATTATTTTAATTTTATTGAAATATAAATTAAAATATAAATAAATAGTTAGACAAATATAATTTAAATAATTTATTTTTCATCAAAAAATATATTAGCTTATAAATGGATACAAAAATTTAAAAATTTAAAATTAATATTTAGTAAAATATTTCATTTGATTTTGTATCATTTTAGGTTTTGTAAATATATTTTAAAAAATATTTAACTTATTAATAATTATTTATTAATCTTTTATACGATCATTATTATAATATATATCAATATAATTGTTTATATTGAATTTACATGATATATAATTATTAATATTATAATAACTAAATATAGTATTCACATTTAAAAAATAATAAAAATAAATTTTTTATTTTTTTATTTTTTTAATAAAAGCTATAAACCACTAAATGGATACATAGTTAAATCAGTAAACTCATAAACCTCATAATGCCTAAATACATAAACCATTAAACTGCTATATACTACTTAATAATTAATAAATCAAAATTATATTTCTATTTATAATAATTTTAAATATCATTTTAATTATTTATTATTTTATTTTTATAAAAATATTTATTGCCAATTAAATTATGAGAGTGACATATATATTTTAATTAATTTATTTTTAATCAAAAAAAATATATGCTTATAAAAGAAGTAAAAATTTTAAAATTAAAATTTATTATCTAGTAATATATTTTAGTTATATTTTGAATCAATTTGGGTTTTGTAAATATTTTTTAATTAATATCAATCTTTTTATTAATAGTTTATTAATTTAAATTTTGATCATTATTATATTATTTATCAAAAAAATTATTTATATTGAATTTATATGATATATAATTATTAATATTATTATAACTAAATATTGTATTAATATTTCAAAAAATTTTAAATATTATTATATTTTCAAAGGTTATAACATTTGAAAATGAGAAAAAATTACAAATTTTTTTTGTTATTTTATTTTATTTAAAAAATAAAATAACTAAAAATTTATTTTTATTATTTTTTCTCATTTTTTAAGATTATAACCTTTGAAAATATAATAATTTTTAAATTTTTTTTTCAAAAGTGAATACAATATTTATTTATAATACTCATAATATTTATATATCATCTAGATTCAATATAAACAATTATATTGATAGATATTCTAATAATTATCAAAAAATAAATTAAAAATCTATTATGAATAAGATTGATATTACTTAAAATATAATATTAAAAGCTAAAATGATACAAAATCACAGCAAAATATATTACTAAATAATAATTATTTGTTTTTAAATTTTTATTCTTTTTATAAGCTTATCAATTTTTTGATAAAAAATAAATTTTATAAATTTTATTATTAACTCATAATTTATTTTTAATTAATACAAATATAATAATAATAAAAACAAAACAATAAAAATGAATTTTTTAAATTATAATGAAAACAAATAAAAATGAAATTTATTAATTATTATTTAGCGTATACCGATTTAAAAGATTATCTTTATAGAGGTATCAAGATTTTATAGTTTAGTGATTTAAATCCTTGGGGATTTAGTGGTGTATAGGTTATATTTACACAATAGAATAATAAAGAAAAAAATATTTTTTTATTTTTTCACTTTTTCAAAGGTTATAACCTTTGAAAATGTAATAATTTTAACATTTTTTTCAAAAGTTAATACAATATTTAGTTATAATAATAATTTTATTTATATATCATATAAATTCAATATAAAAATTATTATTGATAAATATTCTAATAATGATGAAAAAATAACTTAATAATCTATTATTAATAGGATAGATATCAATTAAAATATAATTACAAAACATGAAATGATTCAGAAGCAAATCAAAATATATTACTATACAATAATTCTTTGTTTTGAAATTTTCTTTTATTTTAAAAAGTTTATCTATAATTTTTCGATGAAGAATAATTTTCATAAATTATATTTGTGTAACTCATAAATTATTTTATAATTAATATTTATATATAAATAAACAAATAAATAATAAAAATGAATATTTAAAATTATAATGAAAAAATATTGAGATTTATTATTTATTATTTAGGGATACCAATTTTATTTAATTTAGATATGTCTCACTAATAATTTATTTTGTAATTAATATTTCTATAAAAATAAACTGATAAATAATTTAAATAAAAATTTAAAATTATACTGAATAAAAATTAATATGAGATTTATAATTTATTATTAATGTATACAAGTTTTATGGTTTAAGAATTTAGTGGTTTTGTCGTTTAGGAGTTTAGCAATTTATGTTTTTAGGATTTTAGTGGTTTATAGGTTTTATTTAAAAATAAAATAACAAAAAATATATTTTTTTTATTTTTTGATATTTTCAAATGTTATAACCTTTCAAAATATAATAATTTTTAAATTTTTTTAAAAAGTGAATTGAATCTTTAGTTATAATAATCATTATATTTATTTATAAATTAAATTCATTATAAACAATTTTATTGATAAATATCCTAATAATGGTCTAAAAATAAATTAATAATCTATTATTGATAAGATAGATATCAATTAAAATATAATTACAAAATCTAAAATGATTAAGAAGCAAAGCAAAATATATTACTATATAATAATTTTTTGCTTTAAATTTTTTTTTTCTTTTAAAAAGTTTATCTATAATTTTTTGATGAAAAAAAATATATAAATTATATTTGTCTCACTCAATTTATTTTGAAATAATATTTATATATAAATAAACAAATAAATAATTAAAATGAATATTTAAAATTATAATGAAAAAAAAATTAGATTTATTATTTATTATTTAGGGATACCAATTTAATTTAAATTAGATCTATCTCATTAATAATTTATTTTGTAATTAATATTTCTATAAAAATAAACTGATAAATAATTAAAATAAGAATTTAAAATTATACAGAATAAAAATTAAAATGAGATTTATGATTTATTATTAATCTATACCAGTTTAATGGAATAAGTATTTAGAGGTTTTGTCGTTTAGGAATTTATATATTTATGTTTTTAGGCTTTTACTGGTTTATAGGTTTTATTTGAAAAATAAAATAACAATAAATAAATATTTATTATTTTTTAATATTTTAAAATGTTATAACCTATCAAAATATAATAATTTTTAACTTTTTTTCAAAAGTTAATACAATCTTTAGTTATAATAATCATTATATTTATATATCATATAAATTCAATATAAATAATTTTATTGATTAATATTCTAATAATGATCAAAAAATAAATTAATAATCTATTATTAATAAGATAGATTTCAATTAAAAAAAAGATAGATATCAATTAAAAAATAATTATAAACCCTAAAATGATTCAGAATCAAAGCAAAATATATTACTATATAATAAATTTTTGTTTAGAAATTTTTTTTTTCTAAAATGTTTATTTATAATATTTTGATGAAAAATAATATATATAAATTATATTTGTCTAACTCAATTTATTTTATAATTAATATTAATATATAAATAAACAAATAAATAATTAAAATGAATATTTAAAATTATAAGTAAAAAAAATAAGATTTATTATTTATTATTTAGAGATGCCAGTTTAATTTAAAATAGATCCATCTCACTAATAATTTATTTTGTAATTAATATTACTAAAAAAATAAACTGATAAATAATTTAAATTAAAATTTAAAATTATTCTGAATAAAAATTAAAATGAGATATATGAATTATTATTAATGTATACCAATTTAATATTTTAAGTATTTAGAGGTTTTTTGTTTATGACTTTAGCGATTTATGTTTTTAGGCATTTAGTCGTTTATAGGTTTTATTTAAATAATGAAATAACAAAAAAATTAATTTCGATATTTTTTCACCTTTTCCAAGGTTATAACCTTTGAAAATATAATAATTTTAAAATTTTTTAAAATGTGAATACAATATTTAGTAATAATAATCATTATAATTATATATAATATAAACTAAATATAAACAATTTTATTGATAGATATAATATCAATTATCAAAAATTAAATTAATATACTATTATTAATATGATATATATAAATTAAAATATAATTGCAAAACCTAAAAATATTCAAAATCCAAGTAAAATTTTTTACTAAATAATAATTCTTTTTTAGTTTTTGCTTTTTTTATACCCTTATATTTTTTTTGATGGAAAATAAATTATTTAAATTATATTTGTATCACTCATAATTTATTTTGTAATTAATATTTTAATAAATTATTTAAATTATATGGTTTACGAGTTTAAAGGTTTAAGTATTTAGGGGCTTTTGTGTTTAGGAGTTTAGAGGTTTAACTATTTAGGCATTTAGTGGTTTATAAGTTTTATTTAAACAAAGATATAACAAAAAATGTATTTTTATTATTAATTTAATTTTTGAAGGTTATAACTTTTGAAAAAATAATAATTTTTAAATTCTTTTCAAATGTAAATATAATATGTAGTTATAAGAATCTTTATAATTATAAGTCATTTAAATTCAAAATAAATAATTACATTTCTAGATATTATAATAATGATCAAAAAAAATTTAATAAACTATTATTAATAAGATAGATATTATTAATAAATTATGAGTGATACAAATTTTATTTAAATAATTTAATTTTCATCAAAAAAAAATAAGATTATAAAATGATGCAAAAACTAAAAAAAATATTATTTAGTATTAAATTTTACTTTGATTTTGAATCAATTTAGGTTATTTAATTATATTTTAATTTATATCTATCAGATTAATAATTGTTTATTAATTTATTTTTTGATAATTGATATAATATCTATCAATAAAATTTTTTAGATTTAGTTTATATTATATATAGTTATAATATATATTATTACTAAATATTGTATTCACATTTTTAAAAAATTTTAAAATTATTATATTTTCAAATGTCATAACCTTTGAAAATTTGAAAAAATATCAAAAATAAATTTTTTGTTATTTCATTGTTTGAATAAAACCTGTAAACCATTAAATGCCTAAATATTTAAATCAATAACTTCTAAATCTCGAAAACCCTAAATACATAAATTTTTTAAACATGTATATCATAAATAATAAATAATAAATCTCATTTTTATTTTTTTAATTATAATTTTAAATATTCATTTTAATTATTTATTTGTTTATTTTTATATAAATATTAATTACAAAATAAATTATAAGTTATACAAATATAATTTATATAAATTATTTTTTCAACATAAAAATATAGATAAACTTAATAAAAGAAAAAAAAATTAAAAACAAAAAAATTTTATATAGTAATATATTTTGTTTTTTTTCTGAATCATTTTAGGTTTTGAAATTATATTTTAATTGATATCTAACTTATTAATAATAAATTATTAATTTATTTTTTGATCATTATTAGAATATTTATCAATGAAAATGATTATATTAAATTTATATGATATATAAATTTAATAATTATTATAACTAAATATTGTATTCACTTTTGAAAAAAGTTTTAAAATTTTTATATTTTCAAAGATTATAACCTTTGAACATGTGAAAAAATAAAAAAAATATTTTTTTTTGTTATTACAGTGTTTAAATAAAACCTATAAATCACTAATAGCCTAAACACTTAAATCACTAAACCTCAAAATCTCGATGCCCCTATATAGATAATTCTTTAAACTGGTATACCCTAAATAATAATTAATAAATCTCATTTTTATTTGTTTTCATTATAATTTAAAAAATTCATTTTATTGTTAAGTTATATATATATATATTATAAAATAAATTATGAGTTAAAAATATAATTTATAAAAATTATTTTTCATCAAAAAATAGACAAGCTTATAAAAATAATAAAAATTTAAAAACAAATAATTATTATTAAGTGATATATTATGCTTTGTTTTTGAATCATTTTAGGTTTTGATATTATATTTTAAGTAATATCAATCTTATTCATAATAGATATTTAATTTATTTTTTGATAATTAATAGAATATCTATGAATAAATTGTTTATATTGAATTTATATGATATATAATTATTATGATTATTATAAATAAATATTGTATTCACTTTTGAAAAAAATTTAAAAATTATTATATTTTCAAAGGTTTTAATCTTAAAAAATGAGAATGAATACAAAAAATAAATTTTTTGCTAATTATTTTTTAAATAAAACCTATAGACCACTAAATGTTTACTTACTTAAATCAATAGCTCATAAAACTTGAAACCCCTAAATACTTAAACCTTATAATAGCTGTATACTACTTAATAAATAATAAATATTTTTTTTATTTCAATTTATTATAATTTTCAATATTCATTTTAATTATTTATATTTTAATTTTTAGAAAAATTAATTACAAAATAAATTTCGAGTGAGATAGATATTTATATAATTTATTTTTAATCATAAAAAAAATATAAGCTTATAAAAAGATGGAAAAATTTAAAAATTAAATATTATTTTTTAGTAATATATTTTGATTTGATTTTGAATCATTTTGTGTTATGTAAATATATTTTAATTAAGATTTATATTATTTATAATAGTTTATTAATTTAATTTTTGATCATTATTATAATCTCTATCATTAAAATTATTTAATTTGAATTTATTTAATATATAATTAATAAGATTTATATAATTATACATGGTATTCACATTTCAAAAGATTTTAAAAATTATTTATTTTTAAAGGTTATAACCTTTGAAAATCTAAAAAAAATGAAACAATTTTTTGTTTTTATTATATAAATAAAACCTATATACCACTAAATGCCTAAAAACATAAATTACTAAACTATTAAATGACAAACCCCGTAAATAATTGATCCATTAAACCGGTATACCATATATAATTGTTGGGCAATTGTGCTTCCATGGTAGTGAGATTGAGATACAGAAACACAGAAACAACAGAAAACAAGCAATATATATATCCCAATTCAGCAACCATCCATGATAGAATCAAAAAATGAGATATAAACACCAAAAAAACGTGATTCGCTAGTCGCTCAGTACGACTAACTAAATCCACAAGAAAATGCTTATGCGTTACAGATTAAAGCAATAGAAATGATTACAGTATGTAGCACACAGAATAGTCGCGATAAATCGCACAGAGAGAAGAGAGAGAGACAATGAACAGTTCAACGGGTCCAAAAACAGCAACCCAAAAATAAAATTATGAAACATTTTATAGTAAAATTTCTCTCGGTTCATTTAACCGGAGCGGGTCGGATCATTAGACGGGTCAGGCTCTGCTCCAATTTCGGCTGACTGTCCGGTCAACGAGACCTCCGTTATTTTGCTACTGCTGCATCCCAGGCCTTTTAATAATTTTTTTCCTGCACTTACATGAAAATATTAAAAAAAAATATTTGGTTATACAAAAAGATTATCAAAAAATAAATTACATATAAAGCAATAATAAATTTTAAAATCTCATTTTAATTTGTATTCATTATAATTTTAAATATTCATTTTAAATATTTATTAGTTTATTTTTTATATAAATATTAATTATAAAATAAATAATTAGTCAGACAAATATAATATTATTAATTTGCATTTAATAAAAAAAATATAATCTTATAAAAAGAAATAAAAATTTTAAAAAAAATTATTATTTATTAATGAATTTTACTTTGATTTTGAATCATTTTAGGTTTTGTAATTATATTTTAATTTATATCTATCATATTAATAATAGTATATTAATTTATTTTTTAATAATTGTATCATATCTATCAATAAAATAATTTATAATTAGTTTATAGTATATATAATTATAATGATTAATATTACTAAATATTTTATTCACATTATAATAAAATTTTAATATTATTATATTTTCAAATGTTATAACCTTTGAAAATGTTAAAAAATAACAAAAATAATTTTTTTGTTATTTCAATGTTTAAATAAATCCTATAAACTACTAAATGCCTAAATACTTAAATCAATAACTCTGAAATTTCTAAAACCCTAAATAGATAATCATTTAATCCAGTATACCCAAAATAATAAATAATAAATCTCAATATTATTTTTTTGATTATAATTTAAAATATTTATTTTAATTATTTATTCGTTTATATTTATATAATTATTAATTACAGAATAAATTGAGTTAGACAAATATAATTTATAAATTATTTTTCATCAAAAAAATATAGAAATCTTTTTAAAAGAAAAAAAATTCAAAACAAAAAATTATTATATAGTAATATATTTTGCTTTGTTTCTGAATCATTTTCGGTTTTGTAATTATATTTAAATTGATATCTATCTTATTAATAATAGATTATTAATTTATTTTTTGATCATTATTATAATATTTATCATTAAAAATATTTATATTGAATTTATAAGATATATAAATATAATGATTATTATAACTAAATATAGTATTCACTTTTGAAAAAAATTTAAAAATTATTATATTTTCAAAGTTTATAACCTTTGAAAATATCAAAAAATAAATAAAATAAATTTTTGATATTTTTTTTAAATAACACCTATAAAACATTAAATGCATACAAAGTTAAATCAGTAAACTCCTAAACCCCGTAATGCCAAAATACATAAACCATAAAACTGCTATATACTACTTAATAATTAATAAATCTAATTTTTTATTCTATTTATTATAATTTATAATATTAATTTTAATTATTTATTAATTTATTTTTATAAAAATATTATTACAAAATAAATTATGAGTGCGACAAATATAATTTAAAATATATATATGCTTATAAAAGAAGTAAAAATTTAAAAATTTAAAATTATTATCCAGTAATATATTTTACTTTATTTTTGAATCAATTTGGATTTTTTGTAAATATTTTTTAATTAATATCTATCTTTTTATTAATAGATTATTAATTTAATTTTTGATCATTATTATATTATCTATCACTAAAATTGTTTATAGTGAATTTATATGATATATAAATAATAATATTATTATAACTAAATATTCTATTCACATTTCAAAAAATTGTAAATATTATATGATAACAAATTATACAAAATTTTTTTGTTATTCTATTTTTTAAATAATACCTATAAATCACTAAAAGCCTAAAAACATAAATTGCTAAACTCCTAAATGACAAAACCTCTAAATACTTATTCCATTAAACTAGTATAGATTAATAAAAAATCATAAATCTCATTTTAATTTTTATACAGTATAATTTTAAATTTTTATTTTAATTATTTATCAGTTTTTTTTATAGAAATATTAATTACAAAATAAATTATTAGTGAGAAAGATCTAATTTAAATTAGAATAGTATCCTTAAATAATAAATAATAAATCTCATTTTTTTTCATTATAATTTTTATTATTCATTCTAATTATTTATTTGTTTATTTATATATAAATATTAATTACAAAATAAATTGAGATAGACAAAAATAATTTATATAAATTATTTTTCATCAAAAAATTATAGATAAACTTTTTAAAAGAAAAAATTTCTTTTTAAAAAAAATTATTATTTAGTAATATATCTTGCTTTTCTTCTGAATCATTTAAGGTTTTGTAATTGTATTTTAATTGATATCTATCTTATTAATAATAGATTATTAATTTATTTTTTGATCATTATTAGAATATTTATCAATAATATTGTTTATATTGATTTTACATGATATATAATTATAAAGATTATTATAACAAAATATTAAATTTACATTTAAAAATAATTTAAAAATTATTATATTTTTAAAGGTTATCATCTTTGAAAATATGATAAAATCCCAAAAAAAAAATATTTTGTTATTTTATTGTTTATATAAAACCGATAAACTACTAAATGCCTAAATGCTTAAATCATTAAACTCATAAACCACAAAACCCCAAAACCCTTAAATACTTAAACATTTAAACAATCTTTAAAGGTTTAAGTATTTATAAAGAATATATAAATATCGATCAATAAATAATAGTTTATTAATTTATTTTTTGATCATTATTATATTTATATTTATATTTAGTTTATTAATATCTATCAATAAAATTGTTTATTTTTAATTTACATGATATATAATTATTACGTTTATTATAACTAAATATTGTATTCACAATTGAAAAAAATTTTAAAATTATTATATTTATAAAGGTTATAACCTTCAAAATTAATAAAAACTTTGAAAAATAATTTTTTTGTTATTTAATTATTTAAATAAATCATATAAACTACTAAATGCCTATACACTTAAATCACTAAACTCATAAACTCCTAAATTCTTAAACCATTAAACTGGTATACCCTAAATAATTAATCATAAATGTAATTTTTATTTGTATTTATTATAATTTCAATATTCATTTTAATTATTTATTAGTTTATTTTTATAGATATATTAATTGCAAAATAAAATTATGAATGAGATAAAGATAATTTAAATAATTTATCTTCATCAAAAAAATTTATAAGCTTATAAAAAGAACAAAAAATTTAAAAATAAAAAATTATTATTTAGTAAAATATTTTATTTTGATTTTGAATCATTTTAGATTTTGCAAATTATATTTTAAGTAATATCTATCTTATTAATAATAATTTATTAATGTATTTTATGATTAGTATTATAATATTGATCTATAAAATTATTTATATTGAATTTACATGATATTTATATTATGATTATTATAATTAAATATTGTATTAACATTTGAAAAAAAATTAAAAATTGTAATATTTTCAATGGTTATAACCTTGAAAATGAGAAAAAATCATAAAAATAATTTTTTTGTTATTTAATTATTTAAATAAAACCTATAAACCACAAAATACCTAAATACTTAAATTACTTAACTCCTAAACCCTTATACTGCTGCACCACACACACATAGCGACGGACCACAGTACACTAATGCACCATGGACTTGTAGAGATGGATCATGACATACTCACACACACAATCTTGTCTGTTTTCTATGTAGCATGCAATGAGGGCAACTGGACCCATGAGTATTTTAAGTAGGGCCAACTAATGCATTTTGTAAATACCCATTAGGCGATTCTACACTCCCGGGAGCAAAAGACTCATCTTTATAGCATTTTGTAATTTTACTTGTATTCTAGCTTGGTTGTACGTGTAGATAATTAGACTATGAGATGGACCTCATCATACATGCACACCAATGCATGCATATTTTTTGATATTTTGTCGCTGCAACAAATAGCTACTTCTTGGAGCTCAAGGAGGAAGCATTCTAACCCAAGAGATACTCTTTTGAGTATCATTGGAGCAAAAGATTGTAGAATTCAGAGGTGAGAATGAATTGACAAAGTGCCGTAGATATGCACTTTTGGATTTATGGGTATTTAGTTTTACATGTATTCCATTGCATAGCAATGACATAGGCAAACCCTTGATGCTGCATGTCACATACATGCACAATCTTATATATGCAAAGTTTTAATATGGTGCATCATTCATGTTCCTCCAAAAGGCTTGGACAAATCCGAATGGAAAGGAAGTAGTGCGCATAATGACTCAATGCCAACTCTGAAGTCTAGGAATGCCAGGTGATTTTAGTTTTATTCGTACGCTTGGAATTATTAGGCATTATGTTTTTTTATGTATTTTATGCATAGAATCATTAAGGTGCACAGGATTTGGTGGGATTGAATAAATTAGTCAGCTTTTTAGTCTCTTGTAATTTGTGTGCCTAAATGATAAATAAAGTGTGTATTTTCCGAAAAAAAACAAAAAAAAACCATAAACCCTAAACTTTAAATCCTAAACCTTAAACCATAAACTATAACCCTAATCCATAAACCCTAAATCCTAAATCTCATGTTTTGCACTTTTATAATCAAATGACTAATGTTAAATTTAAATTAAAATTCACATCTTTTAGAAATGTCATAGATTTATCTTTTTGTATATGTAACAAAAAGTCATGACTCAAGGGGTGAGTTATGAATTCAATCCCTTTCTTGCTTTAAATTATTGTAGCATTAGCAATGGTCATGAATGTATATTTTGTTTCTAGAACACAAAATCATATCGATGAGAATATGCCATAACTTATGTCTCTCTGTTGAAAATATTGTTACGGCACTGAGAATGATCATGAATACATATTTAATCACTATAATACTGGGTCATAGTATTGGATATGACTATAGCTTGTGCATTTTATCTTTATATTGCAAAGTCAATGCACTAGGAATGATTATAACTTTGGACATTCCTCAAGAGCAAAAGTCATGACCCTAGAAATAATTAAAGCTCGAGTACTATTCTTTATAACGTTCTATAGCTAAAATTCTTGGGATTGGGAATATGACTATTGCTTTTTCCTTTGATTTGTGACCTCAAGTGTCAATATGCAATACTAATATTTTGAGCAATGATTAAAACATTTTATACATTTGAATATAATTCATCTACACCTTTTTGGGTTTTTTGAGCTTGTATACATAACTCATTTAATATAAAAAGAAAGAAATGATACATTTCATATCTATGAGGATATAAAAAAGGGGATTAGACATGCCAATAAAATAAATTTTTTGATTCTTGATTGAAAGAGAGACCATACTTCTTGCCCTGCTCAAACGGCCATGGAGCTAGTTTGTTCTAAAAGGCTACAAGGTGGTTATTTTTTTAGAGGTGAACTATGTTTTAAAAAAATTGCTTTGAGTGTGTGCATGAGAGATATTTTATAAGAAATTACAATAATCAATATAAATTGCATCCTCAACACATAGGGGTACAACTTTGGTTTAGTTTGTTAGCGTACATGAGTCAAATTACCTTTGATAGCCTAGTGATTCAACATCAAATATGATGAGACATAATAGAGATAAAGTAAAAACTCCTATTATTTTGGTTAGAGCTTTAGCTATGATTCTAGAGTTGAGAGAGTAACAAAATAAATTATTTTAATTATTCAGTATAATTTTAATTTTAATTTTAATTATTTATGATTTTACACTTATAGAAATATTAATTACAAAATAAATTATTAGTGAGACAGATCTAATTTAAATTAAACCGGTATATCCTAAATAATAAAGAATAAATCTCATTTTTTTTATTTTAATTTTAAATATTCAAATTTAATTATTTATATGTTTATTTTTATATAAATATTAATTACAAAATAAATTATGAGTTACACAAATATAATTTATATAAATTATTTTTCATCAAAATTATATAGATAAACTTTTAAAAAGAAAAAAAAATTCAAAACAAAAAATTAATATATAGTAATATATTATGCTTTCCTTTAGAATCATTATAGGTTTTGTAATTATATTTTAATTGATATCTATCTTATTAATAATAGATTATTAATTTATTTTTGATCATTATTAGAATATTTATCAATAATATTGTTTATATTGAATTTATAATATATATAAATATAATGATTATTATAACTAAATATTGAATTCACATTTGAAAAAAATTTAATAATTATTATATTTTAAATGGTTATAACCTTTGAAATATAAAAAAATAATAAAAATAAATATTTTTTTTATTTTAATTTTTAAATAAAACCTATAAACCACTAAATGCATACACAGTTAAATCAGTAAACTCCTAATGGATGTAATGCATAAATACATAAACCATTAAACCGCTATATACTACTTATTAATTAATAAATCTAATTTTTATTTCAATTTATTATAATTTAAATATTCATTTTAATTATTTATTAGTTTATTTTTATATAAATTTTTATTAAAAAATAAATTATGAGTGTGACAAATATATTTTAAATAATTTATTTTTAATAAAAAAATATGCTTATATAAGAAGTAAAAATTAAAAATAAATATTTATTAACCATTAATATTTTTTCCTTTAATTTTGAATCAATTTATGTTTTGTAAATATTTTTTAATTAATATGTATCTTATTATTTATAGTTTATTATTTTAATTTTTGATCATTATTATAATATCTATCAATAAATTGTTTATATTGAATTTATATGATATATAATTATTAAAATTATTATAACTAAATATTGTATTCACATTTCAAAAAATATTAAATATTATTATATTTTCAAAGGTTATAATCTAAGAAAATGATAACAAATTATAGAATTTTTTTGTTAATTTTTTTTAATATAAAACCTATAAACCACTAAAAGCCTAAAAACATAAATCGCTAAACTCCTATTGACAAAACCTTTAAATACTTAAACTATTAAACTGGTATACATTAATAATAAATCTTAAATCTTATTTTAATTTTTATTCAGTATAATTTTAAATTTTTATTTTAATTATTTATTAGTTTATTTTTATAGAAATATTAATTACAAAATAAATTATTAGTGAGACGGATCTAATTTAAATTAAACCGGTATCCCTAAATAATAAATAATAAATAATAAATCTCATCTTTTTTATTATAATTTTAAATATTCGTTTTAATTATTTATTTGATTATTTATATATAAATATTAATAACAAAATAAATTATGAGTTAGACAAATCTAATTTATATAAATTATTCTTCATCAATAAAATATAGATAAACTTATTTAAAAAAATTCAAAAACAAAAAATTATTATATAGTAATATATTTTTCTTTGCTTCTTAATCATTTTAAGTTTTGTAATTATATTTTAATTAATATCTATCTTATTATTAATGGATTATTAATTTATTTTTTGATTATTATTAGAATATTTATCAATAAAATTGTTTATATTGAATTTATATTATATATAAATATAATTATTAGTATAACTAAATATTGTATTCACATTTGAAAAAATTTAAAAATTATAATATTTTCAAAGATTATAACCTTTGAAAATATCAAAAAATAATAAAAATAATTTTTTTTGTTATTTTTTTAAATAAAACCTATAAACCACTAAATGCTAGGGGTGCTCATGGGTTAGGACGGTATGGGATGGGGATCACAAATCCCTAGCCCCTTCCCACAGTTCGGAGATTTTTTTTGAATATCCAGACCCGTCACATAGGTTGAAAATATCAGATGGGACGGAGATCAGGGAATTTGGGTAGGAGAAAATGGTTCCGGGATGGAACGGAGCTCGGACATTTTTTTCAATTTATTTTCTTCAAATCGGCCAATTTAGTTCATGTCGAAACCTTTTGTTGTACCATTTATTATTCCTTAGTTATGTATCTTTCAAACTTAAAATGAGCATATTTTGTTTTGTCAAATAGGCTGAATACCGCAGATGAGTTCCATTACCTTGTCAAAAGCTTTGATGTGCAGAAAGGATAGGAATGTTAAATAGAATGGGACCAAGTTGTGTGCTTAATTTGGTTCTTTATTTTTTCACAAATTGGCTTTGTTCAGTCGAGTGAAAGTTAACCATAATAGCAATACTACATTTTATAAACAATTACTTAAAATATTAAGGAATAGCTAAAGAAGACCACAAACATTGGTAGCATCAATTACTACTTAAGTAATCTCTAAAATTAGGAAGCTTAATATAACAAAAAAATACAATTAATAACAACCATGATAATAATAATTTCAAAGGTTCATCCCGGAACAACAACGAAAATCCAAACCCAATTAATTATCTCTTCTACAACTCCTCCCTTTTCTTCCTCCACTGTAGAAGGACAACCAAAGATGAAAACGTGTGAATCATGTAGACATAAATTTCAAAGATGAAAGATAAATAAAAAAAATAAAATATTACCTTATATAATTTAATACACCCATTCCAAATTTAGTTGGCCAACTATAGTTGGAAGAATATTTGGATCTTGTGACCCCTCTGAAAATTGTAATTGAACCAAATTTTTATTAAATTTAATGAAAAAACTTAGTAAAAGTTAAATTAAAATTTACAAGATCTGTATACTAACCTGATTCACTATCATCAAGAAGGTCTTGAACTAATTCTTCAATTTCAATGGGTTTGTTTGAGTTTCTCAACCAATCTTGTAGACATATGAGAACTTCAGCTTTAATAGGTGTTAGAGAATTCCTAAATTTATCTAAAGTTCACCCCTAGTGCTAAATGTAGATTCGTAGGCCATAGTAGATGCTTGGATAGCAAATACATCACTTACTACATTTGGCAAAGAAGGATTCCTAACCTCATTTACCTTCCACTAGTTTAGAAGATTAGAATCAAATCTATTTTTTTCAAGTTTGTCCTCCAAGTACCTATCCAACTCTTCCTAAGCTGCAACTTCTTGTTCTTTCTCCAATTCAACAAAAAAATCATTAACATAAGTATCACTACCATCAAAGAAATCATCATTTTTCTTCAACACAGTAGAAGAGAAATCATCTTCTTTTCATTCATCTTCATTTAAATCTTTATAATCATCCATCATCTCATTTAAAGGATTTATAACCTTTTTCACCAAATTTTTAGCCAATTCCTCTTTATAAGGCTAAGTGTACTTAATCTTAAGATATTTGAGCTTATATCTAGGATCCAACACTACTACTACAAAAAGCATAATATTTGTTGACTGAAGAGAACCCCAATATTTGTTGAATTTATGCCATATTTTCATACCCATTTCAGACACCGTTGTATCTCTACTATTTTCACATAGCTCAATTTTATTCAAAATTTGAATAATAGCAGGAAAATAAACACTAGAGGTAAAATAATATGAGCTATAAAATTTACAAGTTAACTCATAAAAAGATTTCAAGAAACTGAGCCAAAATTCTGGAGTTTGTTCAATCTCTCTCAGTTGGAACTTTGAACCAAACTCCTTCAAAAACCTTTTGTCTTTGTCCTCCAACTTATCAAATTATTTTTGATATTTTATATCAATTGTAGCATCAAATAAGTTGAATTCCATCTTGTAGGACAATCTAATTGTAGTGAAGATCCATATGTCAAGTTTGCTTCTTCAACACATAACTTAAACATATCTAATCTTTTAGGACTGCTCCTCACATATTTGACCACTCCTTTAATTTTTTGAATAGCACCCTCAACTACTATAATTCAATCTCTGACAATTAAGTTTAGGATATGAGCACAACATCTCATATGAAAATGCTCACCTCTCAAAGGTAATATATTTTTTTTCAGGAGCCTTTTTTTCAATTATTTAACTGCAACATCATTATTTGATGCATTGTCAACAGTAATGAACATCAACTTTCTCAAACCCCATTCATTCATTCAAAACTCAATAGCATTTCTAATATTAATTCCAGAATGACTTTAATTACACAAAAGTTCAAAAGCCTTTTATGTATATTCCATTAAGAATCAATGAAATGAACAATCAAACATATATAATACAGATTTTGAATGCTAGTCCAAGTGTCGGTATTTTAATGAAACTCTATAATAATGAGATGATATGCTTTCAAATAATTTCTTCTTTTCCTTCACAAACAAAGAAAAACAATCCCTCAATATAGAGTGCCAAGATAGAATTTTAAATTGAGGTTCAAATGTACCTTGACTTTCTTTTACAATTAGATTTGAAGAACCTACCGTAACAATATGAGGGTTCATGAAAGGATGATGATTGGATTTACCAGTACTTTGATCATTTGAGATGTGATCATCTTCAATTTATTATATTTTTCATTTACCACTGGATTGTGCCATCTGCATTGCCATTAATTAATATGATATGTTAAGTATAATTACATATAAATATTTCAAACAAGCAAGCTCTACAAAACTGACAATAACACATTAACCCCACTCATTTGGCCCAACCACAACACCAAAAAAGAAAAAATACATGAGAGAAGGTAATGGGAAAAGTCAAAGTCAACAGATTTTCTCAGTCCTGATTCTTTCGGGACAAGACTTCGGGTCTGGTCGTGAATCTTCGAGTCCCGTGAACAGCCCTACTAAATGCATATAAAGTTAAATCAGTAATCTCTTAAACCCCGTAATGCCTAAATAGATAAACCATTAAACTGCTAAATACTACTTAATAAATATATGCTTATAAATATTTATTTTAATTTGTATTAGTGTATTTATTTAGAAATATTTATTACCAAATAAATTATGAGTGAGACAAATATAATTTAAATAATATATTATTTACATAATATAAATATATGCTTATAAATATTTATTCTAATTTTTATTGCTATTTATTATATTTTTTAAATATTCATTTTAATTATATATTAGTGTATTTATTTAGAAATATTTATTACAATATAAATTATGAGTGGGACAAATATAATTAAAATAATATATTATTTATCTAATAAAAAATACGCTTATAAAAGAAGTATAAATTTAAAAATTAAAAATTATTAACAAGTAATATTAGTTACTTTAATTTTGAATCAATTTGCGTTTTGTAAATATTTTTTAATTAATATCGATCTTAATATTAATAGTTTATAAATTAATTTTTGATCATTATTATAATAGCTATCAATAAAATTATTTATATTAAATTTATATGATATATAATTATTAATATTATTATAACAAAATATTGTATTAAAATTTCAAAAAATTTTAAATTTTATTATATTTTCAAATGTTATAACCTATGAAAGTGATAAAAAATTATAGGAATTTTTTTTGTTAATTTATTTTTTTAAATAAAACCTATAAACCACTAAAAGCCTAAAAACATAAATCGCTAAACTCCTATTGACAAAACCTGTAAATACTTAAATCATTAAACTGGTATACATTAATAATATATCATAGATCTTATTTTAATTTTTATTCAGTATACTTTTTAATTTTTATTTTAATTATTTATCAATTTATTTTATAAAAATATTAATTACAAAATAAATTATTAGTGAGACAAATCTAATTTAAATTAAACCAGTATCCCTAAATAATAAATAATAAACCTCATTTTTTTTCATTATAATTTTAAATAATCATTTTAATTATTTATTTTTTTATTTATATATAAATATTAATTACAAAATAAATTGAGTTAGAAAAATATAATTTATATAAATTATTTTTCATCAAAAAATTATTGATAAACTTTTTGGGAGAAAAAAAAATTCAAAACCAAAAATTATTATATAATAATATATTTTGGTTTTCTTCTGAATCACTTTAGGTTTTGTAATTATATTTTAATCGATATCTAACTTATTAATAATAGATTATTAAATTATTATTTTATCATTATTATAATATTTATCAATAAAAATGTTTATATCGAATTTATATAATATATATATTTAATAATTATTATAACTAAATATTATATTCACTTTTGAAAAAAATTATTATATTTTGAAAGATTATAACCTTTTAACATGTTAAAAAATAAAAAAAAATATTTTTTTGTTATTTTATTGTTTAAATAAAACCTACAACCCACTAATTGCCTAAACACGTAAATCACTAAACCACAAAATCTAGATACCCCTATATAGATAATCCTTTAAACTGGAATACCCTAAATAATAATTAATAAAACTCATTTTTATTTGTTTTCAATATAATTTAACAAATTTATTTTGATTCTTTAGTTTTTTATTTATATATATATATATTAATTATAAATTAAATTATGAGTTAAAAATATAATTTATAAAAATTATTTTTCATCAAAAAATAGATAATCTTATAAATAGAATACAAATTTAAAAATAATAATTTTTTATTAAGTAATATATTTTGCTTTGATTTTGAAGCATGTTAAGTTTTGATATTATATTTTTTAGTAATATCAATCTTATTAATATTAGATTATTAATCTATTTTTTGATAATTATTATAATATGTATCAATATAATTATTTATATTGAATTTATATGATATAAAATTATTATGATTATTATAAATAAATATTGTATTCACTTTTGAAAAAAATTTAAAAATTATTATATTTTCAAAGGTTATAATCTTAAAAAATGAGACAAAATAATAAAAATAAATTTTTAGTTATTTTATTTTTTAAATTAAACCTATAGACCATTAAATGATTTCTTACTTAAATTAGTAAGCTCATAAACCCCGAAACCCCTAAGTACATAAACATTTTAACATATATATACTACTTAATAAATAATAAATCTCATTTTTATATCTATGTATTATAATTTTAAATATTCATTTTAATTATTTATAGTTTACTTATTTAGAAAAATTAATTACAAAATAAATTACGTGTAAGACAAATATTATTTAAATAATTTATTTTTAATTAAAAAAGATATAAGCTTATAAAAACAGACAAATTTAAAAATTAAATATTATTATTTAGTAATATATTTTGATTTGATTTTGAATCATTTTTGTTATGTAAATATATTTTAATTAATATTAATATTATTAATAATAGTTTATTAAATTAATTTTTGATCATTATTATAATATCTATAATTAAAATTGTTTTTATTGAATTTATATGATATATAATTAGTATGATTAATATAATTAATCTTAGTATTCACTTTTCTAAAAATTTTAAAAATTATTTTATTTTTAAAGGTTATAACCTTTGAAAATAATCAAACCATTAAACCGGTATACCACTTATAATAAATCATAAATCTCATTTTAATTTGTATTCATTATAATTTTAAATATTCATTTTAATTATTTATTAGTTTATTTTTTATAGAAATATTATTTACATAATAAATAATTAGCGAGACAACTATAATTTTAATAATTTATTTTTAATCAAAAAAAATATAAGCTTATAAAAAGAAGTAAAAATTTAACAACAAAAAATTATTATTTAGTAATATATTTTACATTGATTTCGAATCATTATATATAGGTTTTGCAATTATATTTTAATTGCAATCAATCTTATTAATAATAGTTTATTAATTTATTAATTGATCATTATAATATCTAGCATTATAATTATTTATATTGAATTTAAATGACATATATTTATAAAGATTATTATAAATAAATATTATATTTACATTTGAAAAAAATTTAAAAATTATTATTTTTCAAAGGATATAACATTCAAAAATTAGAAAAAATAAAAAAAATAAATTTTATGTTATATCATTGTTTAAATAAAACTTATAAACCACTATAACTATAAACACTTAAATCTTTAAACTCCTTAACACAAAGTCCCTAAATACTTAAACCTTTAAACTTGTAAACCTTAATTATAATTTAAATAATTTATTAAAATATTAATTACAAAATAAATTTTGAGTGATACAAATTTAATTTAAATTATTTTTTTTTCATCAAAAAAAAATATAAGTTTATAAAAAAAAGCAAAAACTAAAAAACAAAAATTATTATTTAGTAATATATTTTACTTTAATTTTTAATCACTTTGGGTTTTGTAAATATTTTTTAATTAATATCTATCTTATGATTAATAGTTTATTAATTTAATTTTTGATCATTATTATAATATCTATCAATAAAATTATTTATATTGAATTTATATCATATATAATTATTAATATTATTATAACTAAATATTATATTCACATATCAAAAAATTTTAAATATTATTATATTTTCAAAAGTTATAACCTATGAAAATGAGAAAAAATTACAAATTTTTTTTTGTTATTTTATTTATTAAATAAAACCAATAAATCACTAAATGCCTAAAAATCTAAATCGCTAAACTCCTAAAAGACAAAACCTCTAAATCCTTAAACCATTAATCTAGTATAAATTAATAATAAATCATAAATATCATTTTAATTTTTATTCAGTATAATTTTAAATTTTTATTTTAATTAATTTTCAGTTTATTTTTATGGAAATATTAATTACAAAATAAAATATTCGTAAGATAGATCTAATTTAAATTAGACCAGTATACCCTAAATAATAAATAATAAATCTCATTATTTTTAATTATAATTTTAAATATTCATTTTAATTATTTATTTGTTTATTTTTATATAAATATTAATTACAAAATAATATATGAGTTACACAAATATAATTTTTTTAAATTATTTTTCATCAAAAAATTATAGATAAACTTTATAAAAGAAAAAAAAAATTCAAAACAAAAAATTATTATATAGTAATATATTTTGCTTTGCTTCTGAATCATTTTAGGTTTTGTAATTATATTTTAATTGATATCTATCTTATTAATAATAGATTATTAAGTTATTTTTCATTATTATTAGAATATTTAACAATATAAATGTTTATATTGAATTTATATGATTTATAAATATAATGATTAATATAACTAAATATTATATTCACTTTTGAAAAAAATTTTAAAATTTTCATATTTTCAAAGGTTATAACCTTTGTAAATGTGAAAAAATAAAAAAAAATATTTTTTCTTTGTTATTCTATTGTTTAAATAAATCCTATACCCCACTAAATGCCTAAGCATTTAAATCACTAAACTACAATATCCATATACCTCTATTTAGATAATTTTTTAAATTGGTATACCCAAAATAATAATTATAAATTTCATTTTTATTTGTTTTCATTATAATTTAAAAAATTCATTTTGATTGTTTAGTTTTTTATTTTTATATATGTATTAATTATAAAATAAATTATGAGTTAAAAATATAATTTATAAAAATTATTTTTAATCAAAAAATTGATAAGCTTATAAAAAGAATAAATATTTAAAAACAAATAATTATTATTTAGTAATATATTTTGCTTTGATTTTGAATCATTTTAGGTTTGTATATTATATTTTAAGTAATATCAATCTTATTCATAATAGAATTTTAATTTATTTTTTGATAATTATTAGAATATCTATCAATAAAATTATTTATATTGTATTTCTAATATATATAAATATAATGATTATTATCACTAAATATTGTATTCACTTTTGAAAAAAATTTAAAAATTATTATATTTTCAAAGGTTATAATCTTAAAAAAATAGAAAAAATAATAAAAATAAAATTTTAGTTATTTTATTTTTAAAATAAAACCTATAGACCATTAAATGCTTACTTACTTAAATTAGTAAACTCATAAACCACGAAACCCCTAAATACATATAGATTTTAATATCTATATACTACTTAATAAATAATAAAGCTCATTTATATTTATATTTATTATAATTTTAAATATTCATTCGAGTGAGAGTATTATTTAAATATTTTATTTTTAATCAAAAAAATATATAAGCTTATAAAAAGAATAATAAATTTAAAAATTAAATATTTTTATTTAGTAATATATTTTGATTTGATTTTGAATCATTTTGTGTTATGTAAATATATTTTAATTAATATTAATATTATTAATAATAGTTTATTAATTTAATTTTTGATCATTATTATAATATCTATCATTAAATTTATTTATATTGAATTAATATGATATATAATTAGTAAGATTAATATAATTATACATGGTATTCACATTTCAAAAAATTTTAAATATTATTTTTTTTTCAAAGGTTATATAACCTTTGAAATTCAGAAAAATTCAAAAATAGATTTTTAAATTTTTATTATATAAATAAAACCTATAAACCACTAAATAATCAAACCATTAAACTGGTATACCATATATAATAAATCATAAATCTAATTTTAATTTGTAATCATTTTAATTTTAAATATTAATTTTAATTATTTATTAGTTTATTTTTTATAGAAATATCAATCACAAAATAAATAATGAGTGAGACAAATATAATTTTAATAATTTATTATTAATCAAAAAAAAAATAAGCTTACATAAAGAAGTAAAAATTTAAAAACAAAAAATTATTATTTAGTAATATATTTTACTTTGATTTTGAATCATTATATATAGGTTCTGCAATTATATTTTAATTGCGATCAATCTTATTAATAATAGTTTATTAATTTATTATTTGATCATTTTAATAATATCGAACAATAAAATTACTTATATGCAATTAAAATGTCTTATAATTATTAAGTTATAAAAACTAAATATTATATTTACATTTGAAAAAAATTTAAAAATTATTATATTTTCAAGGGTTATAACCTTCAAAAATGATAAAAAATCACAAAAATAATTTTTTATTATTTTATTATTTAAATAAAACTTATAAACCACTAAATGACTAAACATTTAAATCTCTAGACTCCTAAATGCCAAAACTCCCTAAATACTTAAACCATTAAACCTATATAACCTAAATAATAAATAATAAATCTCATTTTTATTTGTATTCATTATAATTTTAAATATTCATTTTTAATATTTTTTAGTTAATTTTTATAGAAATGTTAATTACAAAATAAAAAATGAGTGAGACATATATGATTTAAATAAATTATTTTATATGAAAAAAGAAATAAGCTTATAAAAATATTCAAAATTTCAAAAATTTAAAATTTTATTTAGTAATATAATTTACTTTGATTTTGAATTATTTTGGGTTCTGCAAATATATTTTAATTAATATCTATCTTATTAATAATAGTTTATTAATTTATCTTTTGATCATTATTATAATATATATTAAAACATTTTTTATATTGAATCTACAATAAATATAATTATTAAGATTATTATAACAAAGTATTGTATTTATATTTTAGAACCATTAAAAAAATATTATATTTTCAAAGGTTATAACCTTTGAAAATCACGAAAATTCATAAAAATAAAGTTTTTGTTATTTCATTGATTAAATAAAACCTATAAAAACAAAAATGGGTAAACATATAAATAAATAAACTACATAATACCAAAACCACAAAAAACATAAACAATTAAATAGTTATACCCTAAATAATAAATCATAAATCACATTTTTATTAGTATTCATTATAATTTTAAATATACATTTTAATTATTTATTAGTTTAATTTTATAGAAATATAAATTAAAAAATAAATTATTAGTGAGACTAATCTAATTTAAATAATTTATTTTTCATCAAAAAATATATGGCTTATAAATGGATACAAAAATTTAAAAATTTAAAATTAATATTTAATAAAATATTTCACTTTTATTTTGAGTCATTTTAGGTTTTGCAAATATATTTTAAACAATATTTATCATATTAAAAATTGGTTATTACTTTTTTATGATCATTATTATAATAAATATCAATAAAATACTTTATATTGAATTTATATTATATATAATTATTATGATTATTATAACTTCATATTGTATTCACTTTTAAAAAAAATATAAAAATTATTATATTTTCAAAGGCTATAACATTCAAAAATGAGAAAAAATAACAAAAATAAATTTTTTGTTATTTTATTTTTTATATAAAACCTATAAACCCCTAAATAACTAAATACTAAAATTACTAAACTCCTAAACCCGGAAGCCCATAAATACTTAAAACATTAAATTAGTATAGTCTAAATAATAAATCATAAATCTCAGTTTTATTAGTATTCATTATAATTTTAAATATTTATTTTAATTATTTATCAGTTTATTTTTAAATATTAATTACAAATTAAATTATTAGTGCGACATATATAATTTAAATAATTTATTTTTCAATAAAAAAAATGCTTATAAAAAGAGGCACAATTTTCAAAATAATAAATTATTATTTAATAATATATCTTATTTTGATTTTGAATCAATTTAGATTCAACAATTATATTTTAATTTATATCATTCTTATAAATACAAGTTTATTAATTTATTTATTGATCATAATTATAATATCTATTAATAAAATTATTTATATCGAGTTTATATTATATATAATTATTAAGATTATTATAACTAAATATTATATTCACATTTAAAAAAAATTAAAAATTATTATATTTTCAAAGGTTACAACCTTCAAAAATTAAAAAAAAACCATAAAATTAAATTTTTTGTTTTTTCATTCTTTAAAAAGAACTATAAATCACTAAAGGTCTAAACAATTAAATCACTAAACTTTTAAACCACAAAACACCTAAATACTTAAACCATTAAACCGGTATATCTTGAATAATAAATAATAAATAATAAATCTCAATTTTATTTGTATTCATTATAATTTTAAATATTCATTTTAATTATTTAGTAGTTTATTATTATAGAATTATAAATTACAAAATAGATTATGAGTAAGACAAATATATTTTAAATAATTTATTTTTAATAACAAAAATATAAAGTTATAAAAAAAGCAAAACATTAAAAAAAATTATTATTTAGTAATATATTTTACTTTGATTTAAATAATACATTAAAAAAATTATTAAAAAAGCAAAACATTTAAAAATACTTTTTAAATAATAACTATTTTATTAATAATAGTTTATTAATTTATTTTTTGATCATAATTATAATATCTAGAAATATAATAATTAATATTAAATTTAAATGAATTATAATTATGAGGATTATTATAAATAGATATTATATTTAAATTTGAAAAAAATTGAAAAATTATTATATTTTTAAAGGATATAATCTTGAAAAATCAGAAAAAATAATAAAAAAAAATTTTTTGCTTTATTATTGTTTAAATAAAACTTATAAACCACTAAATGCCTAAACACTTAATTCAATAACTCCTAAATCTCTAAAACCCTAAATAATAAATAATAATCCTTTTAAACCGGTAACCCTAAATAATAAATAATAAATCTCAATATTATTTTTTTCATTATATTTTTAAATATTCATTTTATTATTTATTTGTTTATTTTGAGATAAATAATAATTACAAAATAAAGTATGAGTTTGACAAATATAATTTATATAAATTATATTTAATCGAAAAATATAGATAAACTTATAAAAAGAATAAAAAATTTAAAAACTAAAATTTATTATATAGTAATATATTTTGCTCTCCTTCTGAATCATTTTTGGTTTTGTAATTATATTTTAATTGATATCTATCTTATTAATAATCATTTATTAATTTATTTTTTGATCATTATTAGAATATTTATCAATAAAATTGTTTATATTGAATTTATATGATATATAAATATAATGATTATTATAATTAAATATTGAATTCACTTTTGAAAAAAAATTAAAAATTATTATAATTTCAAAGGTTATAACTTTTGGAGAAATGAAAAAATAATAAAAATAAATTTAATGTTATTTTATTTAAAAAAAAAACTTATGAACCACTAAATGCATACACAGTTATATCAGTAAACTCCTAAACCCCGTAATGCCTAAATACATAATCCATTAAACCGCTATATACTACTTAATAAATTGAATATTTATTTCAATTTATTCTTATTTTAAATATTCATTTTAACAATTTATTAGTTTATTTTTATACAAATTTTTATTACAAAATAAATTATGAGTGTGACACATATAATTTAAATAATTTATTTTTAATCAATATATATATATACGCTTATAAAAGTAGTAAAAACTTAAAAATTAAAAATTATTATCCAGTAATATATTTTTCTTTAATTTTGAATCAATTTGGGTTTATAAATATTTTTTAATTAATATCAATCTTATTATTAATAAATTATTAATTTAATTTTTGATCATTATTATAATATCTATCAATAGAATTTTTATATTGAATTTATATCATATATAATTATTAATATTATTATAACTAAATATTATATTCACATTTCTACAAATTTTAAATATTAATTTATTTTTAATGGTTATAACCTTTGTAAATCAGAAAAAATCTAAAAAAAAATTTTTTATTTTTATTATATAAATAAATCTTATAAACCACTAAATGCTTAAAAATATAAATTGATAAACTCCTAAACGACAAAACTCCTAAATAATCAAATCATTAAACAGGTATACCACATATAATAAATCATAAATCTCATTTTTAATTTGTATTCATTATAATTTTAAATATTCATTTTAATTATTTATAAATTTATTTTTTATAGAATATTAATCACATAATAAATAATGAGTTAGACAAATATAATTTTAATAATTTATTTTTAATCAAAAAACAATATAAGCTTATAAAAAGAAGTAAAAATATAAAAACAAAAAAGTATTATTTAGTAATATATTTTCCTTTGATTTTGAATTATTATATATAGGTTTTGCAATTAAATTTTAATTACTATCAATCTTATTAATAAAAGTTTATTTATTTATTATTTGATCATTTTTATAATATCTGACAATAAAATTACTAATATTCAAATTTAAATGTCTTATAATCATTAAGATTATTATAATTAAATATTATATTTACATTTGAAAAAAATATAAAAATTATTATATTTTCAAAGGTTATAACCTTCAAAAATGATAAAAAATCACAAAATAATTTTATTATTATTTAAATAAAACTTATAAACCACTAAATGTTTAAACATTTAAATCACTAGACTCCTAAACAACAAAATCCCCTAGAACTTAAACCATTAAACCTAATAACCTAAATAATAAATAATACATCTCATTTTTATTTGTATTCATTATAATTTTAAATATTCATTTTAATTATTTTTTAGTTTATTTTTATAGAAATATTAATTACAAATTAAATAATGTGTGAGACATATATAATTTTAAAAAATATTTTTTTATGAAAAAAATAAGCATATAAAAAATAAACAAAATTTCAAAATTTTAAAATTTTATTTAGTTATATAATTTACTTTGATTTTGAATTATTTTGGTTTCTGCAAATATATTTTAATTAATATTTATCTTATTAATAATAGTTTATTAATTTATTTTTTGATCATTATAATAATATATATTAATATATTTGTTTATATTGAATTTACAACAAATATAATTTTTAAGAATATTATAATTATGTATTGTATTCATATTTTATATTTATTAAATAATTACTATATTTTTAAAGGTTATAACATTTGAAAATCACGAAAATTCTTAAAAATAATTTTTTTGTTATTTCTTTGATTAAATAAAAGCTATAAACACCTAAATGTGTAAAGATATAAATCAATAAACTCATTAAACCCAAAACCACAAAAAAACTTAAATAATTAAATAGTTATACCCTAAATAATAAATCATAAATCTCATTTTCATTAGTATTCAATATAATTTTATATATACATTTTAATTAATTATTAGTTTATTTTTATAGAAATATAAATTAAAAAATAAATTATTAGTGAGACAAATATAATTTAAATATTTTATTTTTCATCAAAAAATAGTCTTATAAAGGGATACAAAAATTTAAAAATTTAAAATTAATATTTAGTAAAATATTTCACTTTGATTTTGAGTCATTTTGGGTTTTACAAATATATTTTAATCAATATTAATCATATCAATAATTGGTTAATAACTTTTTTATGATCATTATTATAATAAATATCAATAAAATAGTTTATATTGAATTTATATTATATATAATTATTATGATTATTATAACTTCATATTGTATTCACTTTTCAAAAAAAATTTTAAAATTATTATATTTTCAAAGGCTATAATCTTCAAAAATGAGAAAAAATAACAAAAATAAATTTTTTGTTATTCTATTTTTTATATAAAACCTATAAACCACTAAATGACTAAATACTAAAATGACTAAATTTCTAAATCCCGTAGCCCATAAATACTTAAAACATTAAATTAGTATAGTCTAAATAATAAACCATAAATCTAATTTTTCTTAGTATTCATTATAATTTTAAATATTCATTTTAATTATTTATCAGTTTATTTTTATACAAATATTAATTACAAAATAAATTATTAGTGCGACATATATAGTTTAAATAAATTATTTTTAATAAAAAAATATGCTATAAAAAAGGCAAATTTTTAAAAATAAATAATTATTATTTAGTAATATATCTTATTTTGACTTTGAATCATTTTAGATTCTACAATTATATTTTAATTTATATCATTCTCATAAATAGAAGTTTATTAATTTATTTATTGGTCTTTATTATAATATCTATCAATAAAAATATTTATATTGAGTTTACATTATATATAATTATTAAGATTATCATAACTAAATATTATATTCACATTTCAAAAAAATTAAAAATTATTATATTTTCAAAGGTTATAACCTTCAAAAATTTAAAAAAATCAATAAATTATATTTTTTGTTTTTTCATTATTTAAATAAAAACTATAAATCACTAAAGGCCTAAATATTTAAATCGCTAAACTCCTAAACCACAAAACACCTAAATACTTAAACAATTAACCCGGTATATCCTGAATAATAAATAATAAATCTCAATTTTATTTGTATTCATTATAATTTTAAATATTCATTTTAATTATTTATTAGTTTATTATTATAGAATTATAAATTACAAAATAAATTATGAGTAAGACAAATATAATTTAAATAATTTATTTTTAATAACAAAAATATAAACTAATAAAAAAAGTAAAACATTAAAAAAAATTATTATTTAGTAATATATTTTACTTTGATTTGAATAAATTTAGATTTTGCAAATATATTTTAAATAATATCTATCTTATTAAGAATAGTTTATTAAATTTTTTTTGATAATAATTATAATATCTAGCAATATAAATATTTATATTGAATTTAAAAGACTTATAATTATTAAGATTATTATAACTAAATAATATATTTACATTTGAAAAAAATTTAAAAATTATTATATTTTCAAAGGTTATAACCTTCAAAAATTTTAAAATAATAAAAATAATTTTTTTGTTATATCATTGTTTAAATAAAACTTATAAACCACTAAATTCCTAAACACTTAAACTTCTAAACTACTAAACAAAAAAGCCCCTAAATACATAAACCTTTAAACTCATAAACCTTAAATATAATTTAAATAATTTATTAAAATATTAATTACAAAATAAATTATGAGTGATACAAATATAATTTAAATAATTTATTTTTCATCAAAAAAAAATATAAGCTTATAAAAAGAAGCAAAAAACTAATAAAAAAATTATTATTTAGAAAGAATTTTACTTGGATTTTGAATATTTTTTGCAATTATATTTTAATTTATATCTATCATATTAATAATAGCATATTAATTTTTTTTTGATAATTGATATCATATCTATCAATAACATTGTTTATATTTAGTTTATATTATATATAATTATAATGAATATTATTACTAAAAATTGTATTCACATTTTTAATAAATTTTAAAATTATTATATTTTAAAAGGTACCTTTGAAAATGTGAAAAAATATCAAAAATAATTTTTTTGTTATTTAATTGTTTAAATAAAACATAAAAACCACTAAATGCTTAAAAACATAAATCGCCAAAGTCATAACGATAAAACCTCTAAACACTTAAATATTAAACCGGTATACATTAATAATAATTAATAAATCTCATTTTAATTTTTATTCAGTATAATTTTAAATTTTTATATTAATTATTTATCAGTTTATTTTTATAGAAATATTAATTACAAAATAAATTATTAGTGAGGCAGATCTAATTTAAATTAGACTTGTATACCCAAAATAATAAAGAATAAATCTAAATATTATTTTTCATTATAATTTTAAATATTCATTTTAATTATTTATTTGTTTATTTTTATATAAATATTAATTAAAAAATAAATTATGAGTTAGATAAATATAATTTAAATAAATTAATTTTCACCAAAAAAATATGGATAAACTATTTAAAAGAAAAAAAAATTTCAAAACTTCAAATTATTATATAGTAATATATTTTGATTTCTTCTGAATCATTTTAGGTTTTTTAAATATATTTTAATTGATATCTATCTTATTAATAATAGATTATTAATTTATTTTTTGATCATTTTAGAATATCTATTAATAATATTTTTTATATTGAATTTACATTATATATAAATATAACGATTATTATAACTAAATATTGAATTCACATTTGAAAAAAATTTAAAAATTATTATATTTTCAAAGGTTATAACCTTTGAAATATCCAAAAAATAATAAAAATAAATATTTTGTTATTTTAATTTTTAAATAAAACCTATAAACCACTAAATGCATACACAGTAAAATCAGTAAACTTCTAATGCCCGTAATTCCTAAATACATAAACCATTAAACTGCTATATACTTCTTAATAATTAAGAAATCTAATTTTTATTTCAATTTATTATTATTTTAAATATTCATTTTAATTATTTATAAGTTTATTTTATAAAAATATTTATTACAAAATAAATTTATGAGTGCGATAAATATAATTTAAATAATTTATTTTTAATCAAAAAATATATATACGCTTATAAAAGAAGTAAAATTTTAAAAATTAAAAATTATTATCCAGTAATATTTTTTACTTTAATTTTGAATCAATTTGGGTTTTGTAAATATTTTTTAATTAATATCTATCTTATTATTAATAGTTTATTAATTTAATTTTTGATCATTATTATAATATCTATCAATAAAATTATTTATATTGAATTTATATGATATATAATTATTAAAATTATTATAACTAAATATTATATTCACATTTCAAAAAATTACAAATTTTTTTTTTCTTATTTGATTGTTTAAATAAAACCTATAAACTACTAAATGCCTAAAAACATAAATCGCTAAACTCCTAAACGACAAAACTTCTAAATACTTAAAATTTTAATTTGGTATACATTAATAATAAATCATAAATCTTATTTTAATTTTTATTATGTGTAATTTTAAATTTTTATTTTAATTATTTATCAGTTTATTTTTATAGAAATATTAATTACAAAATAAATTATTAGGGAGATAAATATATTTTAAATAATTTTTATTATCAAAAAAAAAATATATGCTTATAAAAAGAGGTAAAATTTTAAAACAAAAATGTATTATTATGTAATATATTTTATTTTGATTTTGAATCATTTTAGTTTTTGCAATTATATTTTAATTTATATCATTCTTATTAATAATAGTTTATTAATATTTTATTGATCATTATTATAATATCTATTAATTAATTTATTTATATTGAGTTTAAATTATATTTAATTATTAAGAATATTATAATTAAATATTATATTAATATTTAAAAAAAAATAAAAATTATTATATTTTCAAAGGTTTTAACGTTCAAAAATTAAAAAAATCAAAAAATTTAATTTTTTATTTTTTTATTCTTTAAATAAAAACTATTATTCACTAAAGTCCTAAACACTTAAATCACTAAACCCCAAAACACCTAAATACTTAAACCATTAAACTTATATATCCTGAATAATAAATAATAAATCTTAATTTTATTTGTTTTGATTATAATTTTAAATATTTATTTTAATCATTTATTAGTTTATTTTTATAGAATTATAAATTACAAAATAAATTATAAGCAAGACAAATATAATTTAAATAATTTATTTTTAATAACAAAAATATAAACTTATAAAAAAAGCAAAATATTAAAAAAAATTATTATTTAGCAATATATACTTTGATTTTGAATAAATTTAGATTTTGCAAATATATTTTAAATAATATCTATCTTATTAATAATAGTTTATTAATTAATTTATTGATCATTATTATAATATCGAGCAATGTTATTATTTATATTGAATTTAAATGATTTATATGTATTGAGATTTTTAAAATAAATATTATATTTACATTTGAAAAAAATTTAGAACTTTTTATATTATTAAAAGTTATAACCTTCAAAAATTAGAAAAAAAAAGAAAAATAAATTTTTGTTATATCATTGTTTAAATAAAACTTATAGACCACTAAATGCCTAAACACTTAAATCAATAAACTCCTAAACACAAAAGCCCCTAAATACTTAAAACTTTAAACTTGTAAACCTTAAATATAATTTAAATAATTTATTTTTCATCAAAAAAAATTATAAGCTTATAAAATGAAGCAAAAACTAAAAAACAAAAATTATTATTTGGTAATAAATTTTTCTTTGATTGTGAATAATTTTAGGTTTTGGAATTATATTTTAATTTATATCTATCATATTAATAATAGCATAGTAATTTATTTTTTGATAATTGATATCATATCTATCAATAAAATTGTTTATATTTAGTTTATATTATTTATAATTAATATGATTATTATTACTAAATATTGTATTCACATTTTTAAAAATTTTTAAAAATTTTTAAAATTATTATTTTTTCAATGGTTATAACCTTTGAAAATATGAAAAAATATCAAAAATAATTTTTTTGTTATTTAATTGTTTAATTAAACCCTATAAACCACTAAATGCCTAAAAACATAAATCACTAAAGTCATAAACGAAAAAACTTTTAAATACTTAAATTATTAAACTAGTATACATTAATAATAATTCATAAATCTCATTTTAATTTTAATTCACTATAATTTTAAATTTTTATTTTAATTATTTATCAGTTTATTTTTATAGAAATATTAATTAAAAAATAAATTATTAGTTAGATAGATCTAATTTAAATTAGATTGGTATACCCAAAATATTAACGAATAAATCTCAATATATCTTTTTTCATGATAATTTTAAATATTCATTTTAATTATTTATTTGTTTAATTTTATATAAATAATAATTAAAAAATAAATTGAGTTAGACAAATATAATTTATATAAATTAATTTTCATCAAAAAAATATGGATAAACTTTTTAAAAAAGAAAAAAAAATTCAAAACAACAAATTATTTTATAGTAATATATTTTGATTTATTCTGAATCACTTTAGGTTTTTTTATTTTATTTTAATTGATATCTATCTTATTAATAATAAATTATTAATTTATTTTTGATTATCTTTAGAATATTTATAATAATATTGTTTATATTGAATATATATGATATATAAATATAATGATTATTATAACTAAATATTGAATTCAAATTTGAAAAAAATTTAAAAATTATTATATTTTCATATGTTATAACCTTTGAAAATATCAAAAAATAATAAAAATAAATATTTTGTTATCTTAATTCTTAAATAAAACCTATAAACCACTAAATGCATACACAGTAGAATCAGCAAACTCTTAAGGCATGTAATGCCTAAATACATAAACCATTAAACTGCTATATACTACTTAATAATTAAGAAATCTAATTTTTATTTCAATTTATTATTATTTTAAATATTCTTTTTAATTATTTATAAGTTTATTTTATAGAAATATTCATTACGAAATAAATTATGAGTGCGACAAATATAATTTAAATAATTTATTTTTAATCAAAAAAATATAAGTGCTTATAAAAGAAGTACAAATTTAAAAATTTAAAATTATTATCCAGTAATATTTTTTACTTTAATTTTGAATCAATTTGGGTTTTGTAAATATTTTTTAATTAATATTTAATCTTATTATTAATAGTTTATTAATTTAATTTTTGATCATTATTATAATATCTATCAATAAAATTGGTTATATTGAATTTATATGATATATAAATATTAAAATTATTATATCTAAATATTGTATTCACATTTCAAAAAATTTTAAATATTATTATATTTTGAAAGGTTATAACCAATGAAAATGACAAAAAATTACAAATTTTTTTTTGTTATTTTATTGTTTAAATAAAACCTATAAACCACTAAATGCCTAAAAACATAAATTGCTAAAGTCATAAATGACAAAACCTTTAAATACTTAAAATATTAAACTGGTATACATTAATAATAATTCATAAATCTCATTTTAATTTTTATTCAATATAATTTTAAATTTTTATTTTAATTATTTATTAGTTTATTTTGATAGAAATATTAATTACAAAATAAATATTTAGTTTGACAGATCTAATTTAAATTAGTATGGTATACGCAAATAATAAAGATTAAATCTCAATATTCTTTTTTTCATTATAATTGTAAATATTCATTTTAATTATTTATTTGTTTATTTTTTAAATTAAAAAATAAACAAAATAATAAATGACAACCCTCCTATTCTTATTTTTTAAATTTTTATTTATTTGTTTATTTTTTAATTATTTATTTGTATCCCTTGTGTATTGCGGTCATAAATGACAACCCTCCTATTCTTGCTTGACTTGTTGGCTCACCCGAGGCAAGGACTGAGTTTGCTTTCTTGATTGCTTTGTATTGAGGGTATGTGTATGCCGTTGTAGGACATCCTCTTTCTTGTTTATTGTTAGTTTCCTTCTCTTATTGTCTTTGTCTTGTATGGAAGGACTGGTTCTTCTTTTCTATCACCATTTTATAAGGAGAATGTGTCAGAGCTCTCCCGGCGAAAAGGAATCCACTTTTTTATCATTTCAAGCCTTGGCAACAGTTCATTCCTACCGTACTCTGGCTATTCTATATCGCGTAGAGCACTTACTCTGAGTCTGAGTCCAAGTCCAAGTTCCCTAGTTTAAGACTCAGTATGGTAGTGTCCCCTTGTGTGGTATAAGGGGCTTGTAGCTTTCAATGTGTTCCTTCTTGCAGTGAAGTAAGGAACGATGGATCTCTCTTCCTTGAGGTGTGGGACCATTGGCCTAGTCTTTTACTAACCCCCACAGGATGAGAATCCTTCCCTAGGAGGGCTTGAAAGGATCTCTGTTCTGTCTAAGCCAGGGTAGGAGTTGGATTGCCATCCCCCGCACTTCTTAGGGCCCCTTCCTTATTCTGGGTCAGCCTTTCTCTCCGGCAGTGGTCCAACCTTAAATGCAACTAGTGGTGGTGTGGAACCCACTGATTGATAGGGAAGGAAAGCAAGGAACTCTGATTGCCAGGGTAGGTGGGATAAAGGCAGGTGCGTTTCATCTTTCTTATATCGGAATAGTAGCTGTTAGGAGTTAGCACAAAGGAGCACTTTCACTGAATCCTCATCATTCAAAAGGAATTGATAGAGGGACGAATACAACTTACAAATTATCTGAGAACGGCAAGGCAACTAGTGCGCTCTTTGAAGGAAGAATGCACAGTTAGGACAAAAAGTCTCTTTATTGGGAAAATGGATAGTGATGAGTTATGTGAAAGAAGGGCTTGTTTGCGACATGAAATGGCATAGGTTTATCTCAGATGTGGGATTACCGGTCTTTACTGACTTAGCACAGGATTGGCAGGCGAGACATATATTGAATTAATGGCAAGGATCTTCTTTTATTAAGAAAGCTTTCCAATTGGCTGAGGGACATAGCTAAGGAAAAGCTATGATCCAACTCATCGAAGATGCCCAAAAGGAACTGCAAGAGATGAGACAGTTGCTTTCACTAAAGGACCGAAGTAGCCATAATAGGATGAATCAAAACTTGCCGTTGAAAGCCTACCAGAAAGCTTTCCTTTTGTCCACTCCGGTACAGGTCCATTACCTCTATCTTACTCATGCTACTCATTATTCCATTAATTTATGGAAACCAGTGAGCTCAAAAGAAAACGATAGTAATTTGTGCCAAAGAAAGGAGTTGTCGAAGCAGGACAAAAGGAGCGAGCGGAAAGAAAGCAAGTGGAAGAAGCAGCGAAGCAAGAGGAAGAGCAATACATAAGCTAAAAACTCATTTGTAAATGCCCCCTCGCCTACAGCCAAAGGAAAAGGGGCACTCCTAACCGGAGAGCCAACTAGCCCTTGCGCGGCCAAAAGGAATGTGGCCACTGCATGCAGTGAAAGAGTAAGCTTTTCACTTCCTGACTATTCTTTTAAAAGAAAAAGGAAGGGGAACCCTCTTCTGCATAAATGAAAAAGCACCATGGACTCCACCATTGTCATCATATCCGGTCGATTTGTCTATTCTAAGACCCATCTCGTTTCTTCCATCGAGAGCTACCCTTTTTTTCTAGTCGAGAAAGAAAGCCTAAGTGAGAAAAGAAGGAATTAAGGAGCAATTCTCTTAGTGACAGTAGCATCTTTCTTTCAAACATTCGGACATTGTAGGCTCTCCTCTTTTCCTTATAAGGACTGGGAAACAAAGACTCACATTCCCGGATAACCAGACAGTCTCGGAAGATATAACCCACTGCTCCTTGATTTGGTGTGCTTTGCTTGATAATTTCTTATTCAATGGAAGATCTGGTTGATAGAAATGGGAATAGATGGTGGATCAATTGCAGAAGGTTGATCCTTGCTCTTGTGCTTACTTACTAGAAAGTTTCTTATGCTTATTCGGAACTACGACTCTCATTAAATATTTGTTTCTTTTTTTTCTCACCGACCGAAACCACTTTGCCTGAGATTGGAATTGGCACCTGCCATGGATAGGGACTTCTTCACTCAACTTTGAGTATGGATCAGCTTTGTCGCCTTCTCGAGCTATACGAAAGAACTCTCACTTTCTAAACGGGAGCCCATAGGCCTAAGCCGAAATGGTGGACGGAGAGAGGAACGAAGACCTTTGCTTTGAGATTTAATCAACAGTCCCATGACAAGCATAAGAGTCAACTACGTCGGTCGAACCTGTCGCCTAACACTCGGGATGGAATCCTTTTTTTTGCTCACTCCCTGGAGTTATATTCTCAGTTTGATCTCTTTTCTTATTAGTTCGACTGAGCTTCATCTCTCATTCTTTTTCACTTTCACTATTTTAGTTACTGGAACAGCAAATTAAGATCTCTGGGAAGTCTCTTAAGGACTCCCTTGCCCACCTGAAGGAAGATAAGTGATAAAATGACCTCGCTTACAACGTACAATTCCCTCTTTTCTGCCTAGAGTTCGCTACTTAGACTTCCGATATCTCTCCTGCGTCTATTTTATTTCAAGTGAAAAAGGAGACTTTGCCCCTTCACTTCTGAACCCAACTACTCTTTCTTTCTTTCCTTTGGACCCTTCGCTTGCTAACAAGGAGAACTTAGCACAACTAACAACTTCTGCTCGGGCCTCTATCAAGCGAGGACCTTCGCTACATATATAGTACTCGAGAGCAAGAGAAGGATTTGTCAATGGGGATAGGGTATCAAACCTAACCCCCAGACTAATCACCTTCCCAACCCTATTTGAACTGAATTCCAGGCCGCAAAGAGATTAGACTGACTAATACTAATAGTAGAGTAGAGTCTATCCTCCAACGGACCGCTCTCCTGTGCTTATAGTGCCCACTGCCATGAAAGCTCAAATAGATGGGTTTTCAGCTTGAGCCCGTCGCCATCCATTACTTTCACTTGCTTCTCTTCCTTCTGGCCAACCCTTCTTAATAGATAGGAAATCCCATCCAACCATATCTAGTGAGGGATGCCGAGCCGGTCAAGAGAAGGTTGGCTCTAGTAAACTCGACGATCAGTCTTTAGGAGACTTGTTACTGTGCTACTCTTCACTGGTTAGAGATCTAACTACATGAGTAACAGCCAGAGAAAATCATCTCATCAACGGGATAGACACAACCCTCCTAATGAACGTGTGAAGAAGGATCAAACATTTTAATTAATATTAAAATTGTTTATATTTTTTAATTAATATTAATCTTATTATTAATAGTTTATTAATTTAATTTTTGATCATTTTTATATTGTCTATCAATAAAATTGTTTATATTGAATTTATATGATATATAATTATTAATATTATAATAAGTAAATATTGTATTCACATTTCAAAAAATTGTAAATATTATTATATTTTCAAAGGTTATAACCTATCAAAATGATAACAAATTATAAAAAATTTTTTTGTTATTTTATTTTTTATATAAAACCTTTAAACCATTAAAAGCTTAAAAACATAAATAGCTAAACTCCTAACGACAATACCTCTATATACTTAAAATATTAAACTGGTATACATTAATAATAAATCTTAAATTTCATTTAATTTTTATTCAGTATAATTTTAAATTTTTATTTTAATTATTTATCAGTTTATTTTTATATAAATATTAATTACAAAATAAATTATTAGTGAGACGGATCTAATTTAAATTAAACCGGTATCTCTAAATAATAAATAATAAATAATAAATATCAATTTTTTGATTATAATTTTAAATATTCATTTTAATTATTTATATGTTTATTTATATATAAATATTAATTACAAAATAAATTATGAGTTAGATAAATATAATTTATGTAAATTATTTTTCATCAAAAAAATATAGATAAAATTATTAAAAGAAAAAAAAATTCAAAAACAAAAAATTATTATATATTAATATATATTGTTTCCTTCTGAATCATTTTAAGTTTTGTAGTTATATTTTAATTAATATCTATCTTATTATTAATGGATTATTAATTTATTTTTTGATTATTATTAGAATATTTAACAATAAAATTATTTATATTGAATTTATATAATATATAAATATAATGATTAGTATAACTATATATTGAATTCTCATTTGAAAAAAAATTTAAAAATTATTATATTTTCAAAGGTTATAATCTTTGAAAATATCAAAAAATAATAAAAATAATTTTTTTGTTATTTTATTTTTTAAATAAAACTGGATGGGGATTACAAATCTCCAGTCCATTCCCACAGTTCGGAGATTTTTTTTGAAGATCCAGACCCGACCCATAGGTTGAAAATATCGGGACGGGATGGGAAGGAGATCAGGGATTTTAGGTAGGATAAAATGGTTCGAGGACGGAAGAGAGTTCGGACATTTTTTTCAATTTATTTTCTTCAAACCGACCAAGTTAGTTCATGTCGAAACCATTTGTTGTACCATTTATCATTCCTTAGTTATATATCTTTCAAACTCAAATTGGGTCAATTTTGTTTTGTCAAATAGGCTTAATACCACAAACGAGTTCCATTACCTTGTCAAAAGCTTTATGTGCAGAAAAGGATAGAAATGTTAAATAGAACGAGACTGAGTTGTGTGCTTAATTTGGTTCTTTGTTTTTTCACAAGTTGGCTTTATTCAGATGAGTGAAAGTTAACCATAATAGCAATAGTACATTTTTTAAACAATTACTTAAAATATTAAGATATTACTAAAGATGACCACAAATATTGGTAGCAGCAATTACTACTTAAGTAATTGCTAAAATTAGGCAGCTTAATATAATAAAAAAATACAACTAATAACAACCATGATAATAATCATTTCAAGGGTCCGTCCCAGAACAGCAACGAAATTCCAAACCCAATTAATTATCTCTTCTACAACTCTTCCCTTTTCTTCCTCCATTGTAGAAGGAAAACCAAAGATGAAAACGTGTTAATCATGTAGATATAAATTTCTAAGATGAAAGAGTAATAAAAAAACAAACTATTACCTATAAAATTTAATACACCCATTCCAAATTTAGTTGGCCAACTATAGTTGGAAGAATATTTGGATCATGTGAACCCTCTAAAAATTATAATTGAACCATATTTTTATTATATTAAATGAATACAATAAGTAAAAGTGAAATTAAAATTTACAAGATTTGTATACTAACCTGATTCATTATCATCAAGGTCTTGAACTAATTCTTTAATTTCAATAGATTTGTTTGAGCTTCTCAACCAATCTTGTAGACATATGAGAACTTCAGCTATAATAGGTGTTAAAGAACTCCTAAATTTATATAAAGTTCTCCCCCTAGTGCTAAATGTAGATTCGTAGGCCACAGAAGATGCTTGGATAGCCAATACATCCTTTGCTACATTTTTCCAAAGAAGGATACCTATCCTCATTTACCTTCCACCAGTTTAGAAGATCAAAATCAATTCTATTTTTTCATGTTTTTTATAAATGTACCTATCCAACTCTTCCAAAACTAAAACTTCTTGTTCTTTCTCCAATTCAACAAAAAAAATCATCAACATAAGTATCACTACCATCAAAGAAAGCATCATGTTTCTTCAACATAGTAGAAGAGAAATCATCTTTTTTTGATTCATCTTCATTTAAATCTTTATAATCATCCATCATCTCATTTAAAGCATTTATAACCTTTTTCACCAAAATTTTAGCCAATTCCTTTCCATAATGCTAAGTGTACTTAGCCTTGAGATATTTGAGCTTATATCTAGGATCCAACACTACTGCTACAAAAAGCATAATATTTGTTGACAGAAGAGAACCCCAATATTTGTTGAATTTATGCCTCATTTTCATACCTATTTCATACACCATTGTATCTCTACTATTTTCACAAATCTCAATTTTTTTAAAATTCGAATAATCTCAGAAAAATAAACACTAGAGGTAGAATATTATGAGCCAAAAACTTTACAAGTTACCTCATAAAAAGTTTTCAAGAAACGAGCTAAAAATTTGGTGTTTGTTCAGTCTCTCTCAGTTGGAATGTTTGAACCAAACTCATTCAAAAACCTTTTGACTGTGTCCTACAACTTATCAAATTATTTTTGATATTTTCAAATCTTATAACCTTAGAAAATATAATAAATTTTAAATTTTTTAGAAAAGTGAATTCAATATTTAGTTATAATAATCTTTATATTTATATATCATATAAATTTAATATAAACTATTTTATTGATAGATATTCTAATAATGATCAAAAAATAAAATTAATAATTTATTATTAATAAGATAGATTTCAATTATAATATAATTACAAAACCTAAAATAATTTAGAAGCAAAGCAAAATATATTACTATATAATAATTTTTTGTTTTGAAATTTTTTTTTTCTTTTAAAAAGTTTATCTATATTATTTTGATGAAAAATAATTTATATAAATTATATTTGTGTAACTCATAATTTATTTTGTAATTAATATTTATATAAAAATAAACAAATAAATAATTAAATTTGAATATTTAAATTTAAAATGAAAATAAAATGAGATTTATTCTTTATTATTTAGGATATACCGGTTTAATTTAAATTAGATCTGTCTCACTAATAATTTATTTGGTAATTAATATTTCTATAAAATAAATTGATAAATAATTAAAATAAAAATTTAAAATTATACTGAAAAAAAATTAAAATGAGATTTATGATTTATTATTAATATATACAAGTTTAATGATTTAAGTATTTAGAGGTTTTTTCGTTAGGAGTTTAGTGATTTATGTTTTTAGGCTTTTAGTGGTTTATAAGTTTTATTTAAAAAAATAAAATAAGAGAAGAAATTTCTATAATTTTTTATCATTTTCATAGGTTATAACATTTGAAAATATAATAATATTTAAAATTTTTTGAAATTTTAATACAATATTTTGTTATAAAAATATTAATAATTATGTATCATATAAATTTAATATAAATAATTTTATTGAGAGATATTATAATACTGATCAAAAATTAAATTTATAAACTATTAATATTAAGATAGATATTAATTAAAAAATATTTACAAAACCCAAATTGACTCAAAATTAAAGTAACTTATATTACTTGATAATAATTTTTAATTTTTAAATTTATACTTCTTCTATAAGCTTAACTTTTTATTAGATAAATAATATATTATTTAAATTATATTTGTCACACTCATAATTTATTTTGTAATAAATATTTCTAAATAAATACACTAATAAATAATTAAGAAAAATATTTAAAAATATAATAAATAGTAATAAAAATTAGATTTATTAATTATTAAGTAGTATTTAGCGGTTTAATGGTTTATGTATTCAGGCATTATGGGGTTTAGGAGTTTACTGATTTAGCTTTATATGCATTTAGTAGGGCTACTCATGGGACTCAGAGATTGTCGACTTGACCCAAAGTCTTGTCCTGAAAGAATCAGGACTAAGAAAAATCCGTTGACTTTGACCTTTTTCGTACTGTTCTGTTACGTATTTTTTCTTTTGGGATGGTTTCGGATCTTAAGCACTATCCATCCCAAGAACCGAAACGTCCTAAAAAACCTATACTAGAACCAGGAATATATATATATATATATATATATATACAATAAATTGAAGATGATCACATCTCAAATGATCAAAGTATTAGTAAATCCAATCATCATCCTTTCACGAACCCTCCTATTCTTATGGCAGGTTCTTCAATTCCAATTGTAAAAGAAAGTCAAGGTACATCTGAACCTCAAGCTCATAAAAAGTATAAGTATGTTGTTTGGGAAACTTATGAGATATTAGTTGATTCAGAGGGAAATGAAACTAGAAGGAGAGCTTGCCTATGGAGTAGGAAAGAATACTTGGCAAAAAGTGATCAAGGTACTTCGAGTTTATGGTGTAAGAAAGAATTAATAGAAGCTCACAAAGGTAAAGACAAATCACAATCTTTGTTGAGTTTCACAAAAGGTACTAGTTTAGAGGATAACAAATTAACTTGTTGGCAATTTGATCAACAACTAATTAGAAAGACTTTGGTGAAAATGATCATAAAAGATGAATTGCCATTTTGTTTTGTTGAGAGGGATGAGTTTAAGGAGTTTGTGAAGTTAGTGTGCCTCATTTTAAAATTCCATTTATGCACTCTATATTGAGGGATTATTTTTCTTTGTTTGTGAAGGAAAAGAAGAAATTATTTGATAGCATATCATCTCATTGTTGTAGAGTTTCATTGACTACTGACACTTGGACTAACATTCTAAATTTGTCTTATATATGTTTTACTGTCCATTCCATTGATTCACAATGGAATATGGATAAAAGGCTTTTAAATTTTTGTGTAATTAAAATTTATTCTGGAGTTAATATTACAAATGCTATTGAGTTTTGCGTGAATGAATGGGATTTGAGAAAGTTCGTGTGCATTACTATTGACAATGCATCAAATAATGATGTTGCAGTTGAACAATTGAAAAAAAATCTTGTGAAGAAAAGTATTGTACCTTTGAAAGGTGAGCATTTTCATATGAGATGTTGTGCTCATATCCTAAACTTAATTGTTAGAGATGGCATTGCAGTAGTTGAGGGTGCTATTCAAAAAATTAGAGGTGTGGTGAAATTTGTGAGGAGCAGTCCTAAAAAAGATTAGATACGTTTAAGTTATGTGTTGAAGAAGCAAACTTGACATATGGATCTTCATTGTAATTAGATTATCCTACAAGATGGAATTCAACTTATTTGATGCTACAAACTGATATAAAATATCAAAAAGAATTGGATAAGTTGTAGGACAAAGACAAAAGTTTTTTGAAGGACTTGGGTTCAAACATTCCAACTAAGAAAGACTGAACAAACGCCAAAATTATGGCTCGTTTATGAAAACTTTTTATGAGGTAACTTTAAAATTTTCTGGCTCATATTATTCTACCTCTAGTGTTTATTTTACTGAGATTATTCGAATTTTGAAAAAAAATTGAGCTTTGTGAATATAGTAGATATACAATGGTGTCTGAAATGGGTATGAAAATTAGGCATAAATTCAACAAATATTGGGGTTCTCTTCAGTCAACAAATATTATGCCTTTTGTAGTGGTAGTGTTGGATAGTGATACTTATGTTGATGATTTTTTTTTGTTGAATAGGAGAAAGAACAAGAAGTTGTAGCTTTGGAAGAGTTGGATAGATACTTGGAGGAAAAACTTGAAAAAAATAAAATTGATTTTGATCTTCTAAACTGGTGGAAGGTAAATGAGGTTAAGTATCCTTCTTTGGCAAATGTAGCAAGGGATCTATTTGCTATCCAAGCATCTACTATGGCCTACGAATCTACATTTAGCACTGGGGGGAGAACTTTTAATAAATTTAGGAGTTCTTTAACACCTATTATAGCTGAAGTTCTCATATGTTAACAAGATTTGTTGAGAAGCTCAAACAACCCTATTGAAATTGAAGAATTAGTTCAAGACCTTGATGATAATGAATCAGGTTAGTATACAAATCTTGTATATTTTAATTTAACTTTTACTTATTTTATTCATTCAATTTAATAAAAATATGGTTCAATTAGAATTTTCAGAGGTGTCACAAGATCCAAATATTTTTCCAACTATAGTTGGCCAACTAAATTTGGAATGGGTCTATTAAATTTTATAATGTAATATTTTGTTTTTTTTTACTCTTTCATCTTAGAAATTTATGTCTACATGATTAACATGTTTTCATCTTTGGTTATCATTCTATAGTGGAGGAATAAAAGGGAGGAGTTGTAGAAGAGATAATAAATTGGGTTTGGATTTCATTGCTATTCTGGGACGGACCTTTGAACTGATTATTATCATGGTTGTTATTAGTTGATTTTTTTTTGTAATATTAAGCTGCCTAATTTTAGCAATTACTTAAGTAGTAATTGATGCTACCAATATTTGTGGTCATCTTTAGCCATTCTGTAATATTTTAAGTAATTGTTTAAAAAATATAGTATTCCTATTATGGTTAACTTTCACTCGGCTGAACAAAACCAAGTTGTGAAAAAACAAAGAACCAATTTAAGCACAGCACTCGGTCCCATTCTTTTTAACATTTCTATACTTTTCTGCACATCAAAGCATTAGACAAGGTAATGGAACTCGTTTGTGGTATTGAGCCTATTTGACAAAACAAAATTAGCCCAATTTGAGTTTGAAAGATACATAACTAAGGAATGATAAATGATACAACAAAAGGGTTCGACATGAACTAACTTGGCCGGTTTGAAAAAAATAAATTGAAAAAATGTCTGAACTCCGTTCCGTCCCGGAACCATTTTCTCCTACCCAAAATCATCGATCTCCGTCCAGTCCCATCTCGATATTATCAACCTATGAAATGGGTCTGGATCTTCAAAAAAAAATCTGTGAACTATGGGAAGTATTGTAGATTTGTAATCCCCATCCCTTTCCGTCCAATGAGCACCCCTAGCATTTAGTGGTTTATAGGTTTGATTTTATAAATAAAATAAAAAAAATTATTTTTATTATTTTTTGATATTTTGAAATGATATAACCTTTGAAAAAATAATAAATTTTAAATTTTTTTCAAATGTGAATTCAATATTTAGTTATACTAATCATTATATTTATATATTATATAAATTCAATCTAAACAATTTTATTGATAAATATTCTAGTAATAATCAAAAAATAAATTAATAATCCATTAATAATAAGATAGGTATTAATTAAAATATAATTATGAAACTTAAAATGATTCAGAAGTGACGAAAAATATATTACTATATAATAATTTTTTGTTTTTGAATTTTTTTTTTCTTTTAATAAGTTTATCTATATTTTTTTGATGAAAAATAATTTATATAAATTATATTTGTCTAACTTATAATTTATTTTGTAATTAATATTTATATATAAATAAACAAATAAATAATTAAAATGAATATTTTAAATTATAATAAAAAAATGAGATTTATTATTTATTATTTATTATTTATTATTTAGTATTTAGGGATACCTATTTAATTTAAATTAGATCCATCTCACTAATAATTTATTTTGTAATTAATATTTCTATAAAAATAAACTGATAAATAATTAAAATAAAAATTTTAAATTATACTGAATAAAAATTAAAATGAGATTTATGAATTATTATTAATGTGTACCATTTTAATATTTTAAGTATTTAGAGTTTTTTTCGTTTATGGGTTTAGAAATTTATGTTTTTAGGCATTTAGTGGTATATAGGTTTTATTTAAACAATGAAATAACAAAAAAATTATTTTTGATATTTTTTCACATTTTCAAAGGTTATAACCTTTGAAAATGTAATAATTTTAAAATTTTTAAAAAATATAAATACAATATTTAGTAATAATAATCATAATAATATATATAATATAAACTAAATATAAACAATTTTATTGATAGATATGATATCAATTATCAAAAAATAAATTAATATTCAATTATTAATATAATAGATATAAATTAAAATATAATTTCAAAACCTAAAAATATTCAAAATCCAAGTTAAATTTATTCTCAATAATAATTTTTTTTTTATTTTTTGCTTCTTTTTATAAGCTTATAATTTTTTGATGAAAAATAAATTATTTAAATTATATTTGTTTCACTCATAATTTATTTTGTAATTAAAATTTTAATAAATTATTTTAATTATATTTAAGGTTTACAAGTCTAAAGGTTTAAGCATTTATGGACTTTTGTGTTTAAAAGTTTAGAGGTTTATGTGTGTAGTCATTTAGTGGTTTATAAGTTTTATTTAAACAATAAAATAACAAAAAATTTATTTTTATTATTTTTTTAATTTTTGAAGGTTATAACCTTTGAAATATAATAATTTTTAAATTTTTTTCAAATGTAAATATAATATTTAGTTCTAATAATCTTAATAATTATAAGTCATTAAAATTTATTATAAATAATTACTTTTCTAGATATTATAATAATGATCAAAAAATTTTAATAAACTATTATTAATAAGATAGATATTATTTAAAATATATTTGCAAAATCTAAATTTATTCAAAATCAAAGTAAAATATATTACATAATAATAATTTTTTTAATGTTTTGCTTTTTTTATAACTTTATTTTTTTTTATTATAAATAAATTATTTAAATTAATTTGACATACTCAAAATTTATTTTGTAATTTATAATTCTATAATAATAAACTAATAAATAATTAAAATAATTATTTAAAATTATAATGAATACAAATAAAATTGAGATTTATTATTTATTATTCAGATTATACCGGTTTAATGGTTTAAGTATTTAGATGTTTTTGGGTCTAGGAGTTTAGTGATTTAAGTATTTAGACCTTTAGTGATTTATAGATTTTTTTAAAGAAATAAAAAACAAAAAATTTAATTTTTTTATTTTTTTTAATTTTTGAAGGTTGTAACCTTAGAAAATATAATAATATTTATTTTTTTAATGTGAATATAATATTTAATTATAATAATCTTAATAATTATATATAATGTAAACTCAATATAAATAATTTTATTAATAGATTTTATAATAATGATCAATAAATAAATTAATAAAGTAGTATAAATATGAATGATATAAATTAAAATATAATTGTAAAATCTAAAATGATTCAAAATCAAAATAAGATATATTATTAAATAATAATTTTTTATTTTTAAAATATTGCCTCATTTTATGAGCATTTTTTTAATGAAAAATAAATTATTTAAATTATATATGTCGCACAAATACTTTATTTTGTAATTATTATTTATATAAAAATAAACTAGTAAATAATTTTTTCTCATTTTAGAAGGTTATAACCTTCGAAAATATAATAATTTTTAAATTTATTTTGAAAAGTGAATACAATATGAAGTTATAATAATTATAATAATTATATATCATATAAATTCAATATAAACTATTTTATTGATATTTATTATAATAATGATCATAAAAAAGTAATAACTAATTATTAATTAGATAAATATTGTTTAAAATATATTTACAAAACCTAAAATGACTCAAAATCAAAGTGAAATATTTTACTAAATATTAATTTTAAATTTTTTAATTTTTGTATCCATTTATAAGCCTATATATTTCTTGATGAAAAATAAAATATTTAAATTATATTTGTCTCACTAAAAATTTATTTTTTAATTTATATTTCTATAAAATTAAACTAATAAATAATTAAAATGTATATTTAAAATTATAATCAATACTAATAAAAATAAGATCTATTATTTATTATTTAGGGTATAACTATTTAATTGTTTATGTTTTTTGTGGTTTTGGGATTAAGGAGTTTATTGATTTATATGGTTACACATTTTCGTGTTTATATGTTTTATTTAATCAATGAAATAAAAAAAAATTTTTTTTATGAATTTTCGTGATTTTAAAAGGTTATGACCTTTAAAAATATAATAATTTTATAATAGTTCTAAAATATGAATACAATACATAGTTAAATAATCATAATAATTATATTTGTTGTAGATTGAATATAAAAAAATGTATTAAAATCTATTAATAAGATAGATATTAATAAGATAGATATTAATAAGATAGATATTAATTAAAATATATTTGCAGAACCCAAAATAATTCAAAATCAATGTAAATTAAAATTTTAAATTTTGAAATTTTGTTTATTTTTATAAGCTTATTTTTTTTCATAAAAAATAATTTATTTAAATTATATCTGTGTCACTCATTCTTTTTTTGTAATTAATATTTCTATAAAAATAAACTAAAAAATAATTAAAATGAATATTTAAAATTATAATGATTACAAATAAAAATGAGATTTATTATTTATTATTTAGGTTATATAGGTTTAATGGTTTATGTATTTAGGGGGTTTTGGGGTTTAGGAGTCAAAAGATTTAAATGTTTAAGCATTTAGTGCTTTATAAGTTTTATTTAAATAATAAAATAATAAAAAATTATTTTTGTGATTTTTTATCATTTTGAAGGTTATAACCTTTGAAAATATAATAATATTTAAATTTTTTTCAAATGTAAATATAGTATTTAGTTATAATAATCTTAATAATTATAAGATATTTAAATTCAATATAAGTAATTTTATTGTTAGATATTATAAAATAAATCAAATAATTAATCAATAAACTATTCTTAATAAGATTGATAGCAATTAAAATATAATTGCAAAACCTATATATAATGATTCAAAATCAAAGTAAAATATATTACTAAATATTAATTTTTTGCTTTTAAATTTTTACTTCTTTTTGTATGCTTATATTTTTTTTTGAATAAAAATAAATTATTAACATTATAGTTTTCTCGCTCAATATTTATTTTGTAATTAATATTTCTCTAAAAAATAAACTAATAAATAATTAAAATGAATATTTATAATTATAATAAATACTAATTAAAATGAGATTTATTATTTATTATATGTGGTATACCGGTTTAATGGTTTGATTATTTAGGGGTTTTGTCATTTAGTAGTTTAGCAATTTATGTTTTTAGGCATTTAGTGGTTTATAGGTTTTATTTATATAATAAAAATTTAAAATTCTTTTTTTTGATTTTTTAAGATTTTCAAAGGTTATAATCTTTGAAAATAAAATAATTTTTATAATTTTTTGAAATGTGAAGACAATGTATAATTATTTTATCTTACTAATTATATATCATATAAATTCAATATAAATAATTTTAATGATAGATATTATAATAATGATCAAAAATTAAATTAATAAACTATTATTAATAATATAAATATTAATTAAAATATATTTACATAACAAAAATTGATTCAAAATCAAATCAAAATATATTACTAAATAATAATATTTAATTTTTAAAATTTTCTTTCTTTTTATAAGCTTATATATTTTTTATTAAAATAAATTATTTAAATAATATATGTCTCACTCAAAATTTATTTTGTACTTAATTTTTATAAAAAATTAAACTATAAATAATTAAAATGATTATTTAAAATTATAATAAATAGAAATAAAAATGAGATTATTTATTTATTTAGTATATAGCCATTAAAAGGTTTATGTATTTAGTGGTTTCGAGATTTATGAGCTTACTGATTTAAGCAAGTAAGCATTTAATGATATATAGGTTTTATTTAAAAATTGAAAAAACAAAAAAATTATTGTTATTATTTTTTCTCATTTTTTAAGGTTATAACCTTTGAAAATATAATAATTTTAAAATTTTTTCAAAAGTGAATACTATATTTAGTTATAATAATCATTATATTTATATATCATATAAATTCAATATATAACCAATTGTATTGATAAATATTCTAATAATGATCAAAAAATAAATAAATAATCTATTAATAATAAGATAAATATCAATTAAAATATAATTACAAAACCTAAAATAATTCATAAGCAAAGCAAAATATATTACAATATAATAATTTTTTGTTTTGAATTTTTTTTATTATAAAAAGTTTATCTATATTATTTGATTAAAAATAATTTATATAAATTATATTTGTGTAACTCATAATTTATTTTGTAATTAATATTTATATAAAAATAAACAAATAAAAAATAAAATGAATATTTAAAACTATAAAGAAAAAAAATGAGACTTATTAATTATTATTTAGGGTATGCCAGTTTAATTTTAATTATATTTGTCACACTAATAATTTATTTTGTAATTAATATTTCTATTATAATAATCTGATAAATAATTAAAATAAAATTTTAAATTATACTGAATAAAAATTGAAATGAGATTTATGATTTATTATTAATGTATACCAGTTTAATGGTTTAAGTATTTTGATGTTTTCTCATTTGAAAATTTAGCGATTTATGTTTTTGGCATTTAGTGGTTTATAGGTTTTATTTAAACAATAAAATAATGAAAAAAATTTTACAATTTTTTCTCATTTTCATAGGTTATAACATTTGAAAATATAATAATATTTAAAATTTTTTTAAATGTAAATATAATATTTTAGTTATAATAATATTAATAACTATATAACATATAAATATAATATAAACAATTTTATTGATAGATATTATAATAATGATCAAAAATTAAATTAATAATCTATAAATAAAAAGATAGATATTAATTAACAACTATTTACAAAACACAAATTGATTCAAAATTAAAGTAAAATATATTACGGCATAATAATTTTAAATTTTTAAATTTTTAATTCTTTTATATTCGTATTTATATTCTTTCATTAAAAATTAATTATTTAAATTATATTTGTCACACTCATAATTTATTTTATAATAAATATTTCTATATAAATAAACTAATAAATAATTAAAATGAAAATTTATAATTATAATAAATAAAAATAAAAATTACATTTATTATTTATTATGTATTATATATCGGTTTAATGGTTACTGTATTTAGGCATTACGGGGTCTAGAAGTTTACTTATTTAACTGTGTATGCATTTATTAGTTTATAGGTTTTATTTAAAAAAAACAAAAAATTTATTTTTATTATTTTTTGAGTTTTTCAAAGGTTATAACCTTAGAAAATATAATAATTTTTAAATTTTTTTCAAAAGTGAATTCAATATTTAATTATAATAATCATTATATTTATATATCATATAAATTCAATATAAACTATTTTATTGATAAATATTCTAATAATGATCAATAAATAAATTAATATAATAATTTTTTGTTTTGAAATTTTTTTTTCTTTTAAAAAGTTTATCTATATTATTTTGATGAAAAATAATTTATATAAATTATATTTGTGTAACTCATAATTTATTTTGAAATTAATATTTATATAAAAATAAACAAATAAATAATTAAATTTGAATTTTTAAAATTAAAATGAAAATAAAAATGAGATTTTTTCTTTATTATTTAGGATATACCGGTTTAATTTAAATTAGACATGTCTCACTAATAATTTATTTTGTAATTAATATTTCTATAAAAATAAACTGATAAATAATTAAAATAAAAATTATAATTATACTGAATAATTAAAATAATTTATTTTGTTCGTCTCTCAACTCTAGAATGATTGCTAAAACTCTAACCAAAATAATAGGAGCTTTTACTTTATCTCTATTATGTCTCATCATATTTGATGTTGAATCACTGGGCTATCAAAAGTAATTTGACTCATGTACGCTAACAGAGTAAACCAAAGTTGTACCCCTACGTGTTGAAATACCTAGTTGTTGAGGATGCTATTTATATTGATTATTGTAATTTCTTCTAAAATATCTCGTATGCACAAACTCGAAGAAATTTTTTTAAAACATAGTTCACCTCTAAAAAAATAACCACCTTGTAGCCTATTAGAACAAATTAGCCCTAGGGTGGTTTGAGCAGGGCAATAAGTATGGGCTCTCTTTCAATCAAGAATAAAAAAATTTATTTTATTAGCAAGTCTAAGCCTTTTTTTTATATCATCATGGATATGAAAAGTAACATTTCTTCGTTTTTATATTAAATTAGATATGTATGCAAGCTCACAATACCCAAAAAGATGTAAATGAATCATATTCAAATGTATAAAAGGTTTTAATCAATGCTCAAAATTCTAGTCTTGCATATTGACACTTGAGGTCACAAATCAAAGGAAAAAGCCATAGTGATATTTACAATCCCAAGAATTTTAGCTATAGAAAGTTATAAAGAGTAGTACTCGAGCTTTAACTATTTCTAGGGTCATGACTTTTGCTCTTGAGGAATGTCCAAAGTTACAATCATTCCTAGTGCATTGACTTTGCAATATAAAGATAAAATGCACAAGCTATGGTCATATACAATACTCTGACCCAGTATTATAGTGATTAAATATGTATTCATGATCATTCTTAGTATCATAACAATATGTTCAACAGAGAGACACAATTTATGGCATATTCTCATCGATATGATTTTGTGTTCTAAAGACATTATATACAATTATGACCATTGCTAATGCTACAATAATCTAAAGTAAGAAAGAGACTAAATTCATAACTCACCCGTTTAGTCATGACTTTGTGTTACATATACAAAAATATAAATCTGTGACATTCCTAAAAGTTGTGAATTTCAATTTAAATTTATCACTTAGTCATTTGATTATAAAAGTGCAAAACATGAGATTTACGATTTAGGGTTTATGGACTAGGGTTATAGTTTATGGTTTAAGGTTTAGGATTTAAAGTTTAGGGTTTATGATTTTTTTTTGTTTTTTTTGGAAAAAACACACTTTATTTATCATTTAGGCACACAACTTACAAGAGACTAAAAAGCTGACTAATTTAGCCCAGCCCACCTAATCCTATGCACCTTAATGATTCTATGCATAAAATACATAAAAAACATAATGCCTAATAATTCCAAGCATACGAATACAACTAAAATCACCTGGCATTCCCGGACTTCAAAGTTGGCTTTGAATCATTATGCGCACTCCATCCTTTACATTCAGATTTGTCCAAGCCTTTTGGAGGAACCTGAATGATGCACCATATTAAAACTATGCAAATATAAGATTGTGAATGTGTGTGACATGCAGCATCAAGCATTTGCCTATGGCATTGCTATGCAATGGAATACATGTAAATCTGAATACCTATAAATCCACAAGTCCATATCAACGAAACTTTGTAAATTCATTCTCACCTCTGAATTCCACATTCTTTTGCTCCAATGATCCTCAAAAGAGTATCTCGTGGGTTAGAATGCTTCCTCCACGAGCTTCAAGAAGAGGTTGTATGTTGCACCGACAAAATATCAAAAAATATGCATGCATCGGTGTGCATGTGTGATGAGTTCCATCTCATAGTCTAATTATCTACACGTACAACCAAGCTAGAATACAAGTAAAATTACAAAATGCTATAAAGATGGGTCTTCTGCTCACGGGAGTGAAGCATCGCCAAATGTCTATTTACAAAATGCATAGTTGGCCCCACTTAGAGATACTCATGGGTTCAGTTGCCTTCATTGAATGCTACATAGATAACAAACAAGATTGTGTGTGTGAGTATGTCATGATTCGTCTCTACAAGTACATTGTGCATGCAAAGTCCAAAATACAAATAAGACTACAAACATAAACTACAAATTTGAATCTTTCGATCCCGTGTGACTAGTCAGGACTCCATTACTTACTGGCCCTGCTTGGTGATGATTCGGATTTTTCCGGCTCTCTAATTAATCATGGATTATTCGCTACTCCTGTTGGGCGATGGTTTGGTGGTCCTTTTATTCTGCATGTTAGGGCTAGTGGGACACACTCCTAGCTACTACTCGGTTTACTCCCGACCACTTTGCTCGGTCTCGTCAGTTGTTTAAATGGTATTATCCCGGCTTGCTAGTGGGGCCTTCTACAAGCTGGTGGTCCATACTTCTGGCTCCTTCCAGGACTTGCTTCCCCTCTAAATGCTACACCAAAATGGACAAGAATATGTGCAGATGTGTACTGTGGTCCGTCTCTATGTGTGTGTGGTGCAGTAGTATCAGGGTTTAGAAGTTTAGTAAATTAAGTATTTAGGTATTTTGTGGTTTATAGGTTTTATTTAAATAATTAAATAATAAAAAAATTATTTTTATAATTTTTTCTCATTTTCAAGCTTATAAACATCGAAAATATTATAATTATTAATTTTTTTTCAAATGTTAATACAATATTTAATTATAATAATCATACGAATTAAATATCATGTAAATTCAATATAAATAATTTTATTGATCAATATTATAAGAGTGATCATAAAATAGATTAATAAACTATTATTAATAAGATAGATATTAATTAAAATATATTTGCAAAACCTAAAATGATTCCAAATCAAAGTAAAATATATTACTAAATAATAATTTTTTATTTTTAAATTTTTGATTCTTTTTATAAGCTTATAAATTTTTTTAATGAAGATAAGTTATTTAATTTATATTTGTCTCATTCATAATTTTATTTTGCAAATAAAAATTAGATTAAAATTACTAATAAAATATATTACTAAAAAATATATTACTAATAAATAATATTAAAATGACAATTATAAGCTTATAAAATATATTATTAATAAATAATTAAAATGAATATTAAAATTATAATGAATACAAATCAAAATGAGATTTATGATTAATTATAGTGATTTAAGTGTTTAGGCATTTAGTAGTTTATTTGTTATTTTTAAATAATGAAATAACAAAAGAATTATTTTTCAAATTTTTATCAATTTTGAAGGTTATAACCGTTATAAATAAAATAATATTTAAATTTTTTTCAAATGTGAATATAATATTTAGTTATAATAAACTTAATAATTATATATCATGTAAATTAAAAATAAACAATTTTATTGAAAGATATTAATAAACTAAATATAAATATAAATATAATAATGATCAAAAAATCAATTAATAAACTATTATTTATTGATAGATATTTATATATTATTTATAAATACTTAAACCTTTAAAGATGGTTTAAATGTTTAAGTATTTAAGGGTTTTGGGGTTTAGGAGTTTAATGATTTAAACATTTAGGCATTTAGTAGTTTATTAGTTTTATATAAACAATAAAATAACAAAAAATTAATTTTTGTGATTTTATCTCATTTTCAAAGTTGATAACCTTTAAAAATATAATAATTTTTAAATTATTTTCAAATGTGAATATAATATTTACTTATAATAATCTTTATAATTATATATCATGTAAATTCAATATAAATAATTTTATTATTAAATATTGTAATAATGATCAAAAAATAAATCAATAATCTATTATTAATAAGATAGATATTAATTAAAATATAATTACAAAACCTAAAATGATTCAGAAGCAAAGCAAATTATAGTACTATATAATAATTTTTTGTTTTGAAAATTTTTTTTCTTTTAAAAAGTTTATCTTTAATTTATTGATGAAAAATAATATATATAAATTATTTTTGTCTAGCTCAATTTATTTTGTAATTAATATTTATATATAAATAAACAAATAAATAATTAAAATGAATATTTAAAATTATAAACAAAAAAAATGAGAATTATTATTTATAATTAGTGAAACTATTTTAATTTAAATTAGATTTGTCTCATTAATAATTTATTTTGTAATTAATATTTCTATAAAAATAAACAGATAAATAATTAAAATAAAAATTTAAAATTGTACTTAATAAAATTTAAAATGAGATTTTAGATTTATTATTACTATATACCAATTTAATGATTTAAGTATTTAGAGGTTTTTTCATTTAGGATTTTAGCGATTTATGTTTTTAGGCTTTTAGTGGTTTATATGTTTTATATAAAAAAATAAAATATCAAAAAAATTTGCTATAATTTTTTCTCATTTTCATAGGTTATAACCTTTTAAAATATAATAATATTTAAAATTTTTTGAAATGTGAATATAATACTTAGTTATAATAATATTAATAATTATATATCATATAAATTCAATATAAACAATTTTATTGATAGATAATATAATAATGATAAAAAATTAATTTAATAAACAATTAATAAAAAGATAGATATTAATTAAAAAATATTTACAAAACCCAAATTGATTCAAAATTAAAGAAAAATACATTACTGGATAATAATTTTTAATTTATAAATTTTTAATTCTTTTATAAGAATATATATTTTTTAAATTATATTTGTCGCACTCATAATTTATTTTGTAATAAATATTTCTATAAAAATAAACTAATAAATAAGTAAAATGAATATTTAAAATTATAATAAATAGAATTAAAAATTAGTTTTATTAATTATTAAGTAGTATATAGCAGTTTAATGGTTTATGTATTTTGGCATTACGGGGTTTACGATTTTACTGATTTAACTGCGTATGCATTTAGTGGTTTATAGGTGTTATTTAAAAAAAATATCAAAAAATTTATTTTTTTTATTTTTGATATTTTCAATGGTTATATAACCTTTGAAAATATAATTATTTTTAAATTTTTTTCAAAAGTAATTACTATATTTAGTTATAATAATTATTATATTTATATATCATATAAATTCAATATAGATATTTTTATTTATTATTATTATAATATTGATCAAAGAATAAATTAATAATCTATTATTAATAAGATAGATATCAATTTAAATATAATAATAAAACCTAAAATGATTTAGAAATAAAGCAAAATATATTACTATATAATAATTTTTTTTTTTGATTTTTTTTTTCTTTTAAAAAGTTTATCTATATTTTTTTGATGAAAAATAATAATATAAATTATATTTGTCTAACTCAATCTATTATATAATTATTAATTATATAAGAATAAATAAATAAATAATTAAAATGAATATTTTAAATAATAATGAAAAAAATAATATTGAGATTCATTATTTATTATTTAGGGTTTCCGGTTTAAAATTATTATCTATTTAGTGATTTTGAGATTTAGGAATTATTGATTTTAGTATTTAGGCATTTAGTGGTTTATAGGATTTATTTAAACAATGAAATAATAAAAAAATTATTTTTGTTATTTTTTCACATTTTCAAAGGTTATAACATTTGAAAATATAATAATTTTAAAATTTTTTAAAATGTGAATAAAATATTTAGTAATAATAATCATTATAATTATATATAATATAAACTAATTATAAATAATTTTATTGATAGATATGATATCAATTATCAAAAAATAAATTAATAAACTATTATTAATATGATAAATATATATTAAAATATAATTACAAAACTAAAATGATTCAAAATCAATGTAAAATTTATTACTAAATAAAAATTTTTTGTTTTTAAATTTTTACTTCTTTTTATAAGATTATATTTTTTTTATTAAAAGTAAATTATTAATACTATATTTGTCTGACTAATTATTTATTTTGTAATTAATATTTTTATAAAAAATAAACTAATAAATATTTAAAATGAATATTTAAAATTATAATGAATACAAATTAAAATGAGATTTAAGATTTATTATTGCTGTATATGTAATTTTTTTTATGATAATCTGTTTGTATAACCAAATATTTTTTATTTCTTAATATTTTCATGTAAGTGCAAGAAAGGAAATATTAAGAGGCCGGGGATGCATTAGTAACACAAAAATGGAGGTCTCGCTGATCAGACAGCGGGCCAAAATTGGAGCAGAGCCTAACCCGTCTCATTATACGACTTGCTACTATTAAATGAACTAAGAGAAATTTTAATATAAAATGTTTTGTAATTTTATTTTTGGGTGGCTGTTTTTGGACCCGTAGAACTGTTCATCATTTCTCTCTCTTCTTTCTGTGTGCTTTATCATGACTATTCTGTGTGCTGCATACTATAAGACAATTTTGTTGCTTTAATCTGTAATGCAAAAGCATTTTCTGGTGGATTTAGCTAGTCTTACTGAGTGACTAGCGAATCACATTATTTTTGGTGATTATTTCTCATTTTTTGATTCTAACATGGATGGTTGCTGAATTGGGATATATATATTGCTTGTTTTCTGTTGTTTCTGTGTTTTGTATCTCAATCTAACTACCATGGAAGCACAATCACCCAACAATTATAAATGGTATACCAGTATATTGGATCAATTGATTAGGGGTTTTGTCGTTTAGGAGTTTAGCAATTTTTGTTTTTAGGCATTTAGTGGCATATAGGTTTTATTTATATAATAAAAATAATTTTTTTTCTTGATTTTTTTTAGATTTTCAAAGGTTATAACCTTTGAAAATAAAATAATTTTTAAAATCTTTTGAAATGTGAATATCATGTATAATTATATTAATCTTACGAATTATATATAATATAAATTCAATATAAATAATTTTAATGATAGATATTATAATAATGATCAAAAATTAAATTAATAAACTATTATTAATAATATAAATATTAATTAAAATATATGTACATAACACAAAATGATTCAAAATCAAATAAAAATGTATTACTAAATAATAATATTTAATTTTTAAATTTTTCCATCTTTTTATAAGCTTATATTTTTTTATGATTAAAAATAAATTTTATAAATAATATCTATCTCACTCGAAATTTTATTTTATAATTTATTTTTCTAAAAATTTAAAATATAAATATTTAAAATGAATATTTAAAATTATAATAAATTGAAATAAAAATGAGATTTATAATTTATTATGTAGTATACAGCTGTTATAAGGGTTATGTATTTATGGGTTTGGGGTTTTATGAGCTACTGATTTATGTAAGTAAACATTTAGTGGTCTATAGGTTTTATTTAAAAAAGAAATAACAAAAAATTTATTTTTTGTATTCTTTCTCATTTTTTAAGATTATAATCTTTGAAAATATTATAATTTTTAAATTTTTTTCAAAAGTGAATACAAAATTTATTTATAATAATCATAATAATTATATATCATATAAATTCAATATAGACAATTTTATTGATAGATATTCTAATAATTATCAAAAAATAAATTAAAAATCTATTATGAATAAGATTGATATTACTTAAAATATAATTTCAAAACCTAAAATGATTCAAAAGCAAAGCAAAATATATTACTTAATAATAATTATTCATTTTTAAATTTTTATTCTTTTTATAAGCTTATCTATTTTTTGATGAAAAATAATTTTTATAAATTATATTTTTAACTCATAATTTTTTTTATAATTAATATATATATATATATAAATAAAAAAATTAACAATCGAAATGAATTTTTTAAATTATAATGAAAACAAATAAAAATGAGATTTATTAATTATTATTTAGGCTATATCGGTTTAAAGGATTATCTATATAGGGGTGTCGAGATTTTGTAGTTTAGTGATTTAAGTGTTTAGGCATTTAGTGATTTATAGGTTTTATTTAAACAATGAAATAACAAAAAAAATATTTTTTTTATTTTTTAATATGTTCAAAGGTTATAATATTTGAAAATATAAAAATTTTAAAACTTTTTTCGAAACTGAATACAATATTTAGTTATAATAATTATTAAATTTATATATGATATAAATTCAATATAAATATTCTTATTGATAAATATTCTAATAATGATCAAAAAATAAATTAATAATCTATTATTAATAAGATAGATATCAATTAAAATATAATTACAAAACCTAAAATGATTCATAAGCAAAGCAAAATATATTACTATATAATAATTTTTTGTTTTGAAAATTATTTTTCTTTTAAAAAGTTTATCTATAATTTTTTGAAGAAAAATAATTTATATAAATTATTTTTGTCTAGCTCAATTTATTTTGTAATTAATATTTATATATAAATAAACAAATAAATAATTAAAATAAATATTTAAAATTATAATGAAAAAAAATGAGATTTATTATTTATTATTTAGGAATACTATTTTAATTTAAATTAGATCTGTCTCACTAATAATTTATTTAGTAATTAATATTTCTATAAAAATAAACTGATAAATAATTATAATAAAAATTAAAATTATACTGAATAAAAATTAAAATGAGATTTATGATTTATTATTAATGTATACCAGTTTAATGATTTAAGTATTTAGAGGTTTTGTCTTTAGGAGTTTAGCGATTTATGTTTTTAGGCTTTTATTGGTTTATAGGTTTTATTTAAAAAAATAAAATAACAAAAAATATTTCTATAATTGTTTATCATTTTCATAGGTTATAACATTTGAAAATATAATAATATTTAAAATTTTTTGAAATTTTAATACAATATTTTGTTAAAATAATATTAATAATTATATATCATATAAATTTAATATAAATAATTGTATTGATAGATATTATAATAATGATCAAAAATTAAATTTATAAATTATTAATATTAAGAAATATATTAATTAAAAAATATTTACAAAACCCAAATTGATTCAAAATTAAAGTAACTTATATTACTTGATAATAATTTTTAATTTTTAAATTTATACATCTTTTATAATCGTATATTTTAATTAAATAAATAATATATTATTTAAATTATATTTGTCCCACTCATAATTTATTTCGTAATAAATATTTATAAATAAATACACTAATAAATAATTAAAATGAATATTTAAAAATATAATAAATATCAATAAAAAATAGATGTATTAATTATTAAGTAGTATTTAGCGGTTTAATGGTTTATGTATTTACGCATTACGGGGTTTATGAGTTTACTGATTTAACTTTATATACATTTAGTAGGGCTGCTCATGGGTCTCGAAGATTCGCGACCCGACGAGTAGTCTTGTCCCGAAAGAATCGGGACTGAGAAAATCCATTGACTTTGACTTTTCCCGTCCCGTTCTATCACATATTTTTTCTTTAGGGACGATTCTGGATTTTAAGTAATATCCATCCCGAGTACCGTCCCATCCTAAAAACCCTATATTATAACCAAGAATATATATATAATAAATAGCAATAAAAATTAGATTTATTAATTATTAAGTAGTATTTACTGGTTTAATGGTTTATGTATTTAGGCATTACGGGGTTTAGGAGTTTATAGATTTAACTTTATATGCATTTAGTAGGGCTGCTCACGGGACTCGGAGATTCTCGACACGACCCGAAGTCTTGTCCCGAAAGAATTGGGACTGAGAAAATCCATTGACTTTACTTTTCTCGTACCGTTCTGTCATGTATTTTTTCTTTTGGAATGGTTCCGGATCTTAATCAAAATCTATCCCGAAAACCGTCCCATCCTAAAAAACCTATACTAGAACCAGGAATATATATATAAGATGCCACCAATTCCGCTACTGCCCATTCAATTCCGACGCACCTATTGCTGTTCCGACGAATTCCAGGCCACCTCACGCCATTCCAGCCGTGTTCAGTTAGCTACAGACCTTGTCCGTCGCACTTCTGGTTGCCTCCACCGTGTCCCAGATGCCACCAGCCTTTTGGTTTGTTTTTGTAAAAAGAATTGAGTGATTAATTATTATTATTATGTGTCTCAGTCAATTTTGTTGAGTAGTGGTTGTGGTGTTGTGGTTGGGCCGAATGAGTGGGCTGAATATGTTACAATTTGTTTTGTAGAGCTTGCTTGTTTGAAATATTTATATGTATTTATGCTTAACATATCATATAAATTAATGGCAATCCAGATGGCACATTCTAGCGGTAAACGAAAAATACAATAAATTGAAGATGATCACATCTCAAATGATCAAAGTACTAGTAAATCCAATTATCATCCTTTCATGAACCCTCCAATTGTTATGGCATGTTCTTAAATTCCAATTGTAAAAGAAAGTAAAGGTACATCTGAACCTCATGTTCATAAAATGTATAAGTCTTCTGTTTGGTAAACTTATCAGATATTAGTTGATTTAGGGGGAAATGAAACTAGTAGGACAGCTTGTATATGGTGTAGGAAAGAATATTTGGCAAAAAGTGATCAAGGTACTTCAGGTTTATGGAAATACTTGAGAGAGACTTTTAAGAAATTTCCATACAGAAAAGAATTAATAGAAGCTCACAAAGGTAAAGACAAGTCACAATCTTTGTTGAGTTTCGCTAAAGGTACTAGTTCAGAGGATAACAAATTAACTTGTTGGCAATTTGATCAACAACTAGTTAGGGAGGCTTTGGTGAAAATGATCATAAAAGATGAATTGCCTTTTTGTTTTGTTGAGAGGGATGAGTTTAAAAAGTTTTGTGAAGTTAGTGTGCCTCAATTTAAAATTCCATCTAGGAACCCTACACTGAGGGAATGTTTTTCTTTGTTTTTGAAGGAAAAGAAGAAATTATTTGATAACATATCATCTCATTGTTGTAGAGTTTCATTGACTACCGAAACTTGGACTAGCATTCAAAATTTGTCTTATATATGTTAGACTGTTCATTTCATTGAATCTCGATGGAATATGCATAAACGGCTTTTGAACTTTTGTGTAATTAAAAGTCATTCTATAGTTAATATTAGAAATGCTATTGAGTTTTGCATGAATGAATGAGGTTTGAGAAAGTTGGTGTGCATTACTGTTGACAATGCATCAAATAAAGATGTTGCAGTTGAACAATTGAAAAAAAAAGATTGTGAAGAAAAGTGGTGTACCTTTGAGAGGCTAGCATTTTCATATGAGATGTTGAGCTCATATCCTAAAGAAAATTGTCAAAGATGGCATTGCAGTAGTTGAGGGTGCTATTCAAAAAATTAGAGGCGTGGTGAAATATGTCAGGAGCAGTCCTAAAAGATTAGATATGTTTAAGTTATGTGTTGATGAAGCAAACTTGACATATGGATCTTAATTGCAATTAGATTTTCCTACAAGATGAAATTCAACTTATTTGATGCTACAAACTGATATAAACTATCAAAAAGAATTTGATAAGTTGGAGGACAAAGACAAAAGGTTTTTGAAGGAGTTTGGTTCAAACGTTATGACTCAGAGAGACTGAACAAACGCCAAAATTTTGGATCATTTCTTGAAAACTTTTAATGAGGTAAATTGTAAATTTTCTGGCTTATAATATCCTACCTCTTGCATTTATTTTCATGATATTATTGGAATTTTGAAAAAAAATTGAGCTTTGTGAAAATAGTAGAGATACAATGGTGTCTGAAATGGGTATGAAAATGAGGCAAAATTTCAACAAATATTGGGGTTCTCTTCAGTCAACAAATATTATGCTTTTTTTAGCAGTAGTGTTGGATCCTAGATATAAGCTCAAATATCTGAAGGAAAAGTACACTTAGAATAATGGTGAGGAATTAGCTAATAATTTGGTGAAAAAGTTTATAAATCCTTTAATTGAGATGATGGATGATTATAAAGATTTAAATGAAGATGAATCAAAAGAAAATGATTTCTCTTCTTTTGTATTGAAGAAAAATGATGATTTCTTTGATGGTAGTGATACTTATGTTGATGATTTTTTTTGAATTGGAGAAAGAATAACAAGTTACAGCTTTGGAAGAGTTGGATACGTACTCGGAGGACAAACTTGAAAAAAATAAAATTGATTTTGATCTTCTGAACTAGTGGAAGGTAAATGAGGTTAGGTATCCTTCTTTGGAAAATGTTGCAAAAGATGTATTTGCTATCCAAGCATCTACTATGGCCTACGAATCTACATTTAGCACTATGGGGAGAACTTTAGATAATTTAGGAGTTCTTTATCACTTATTATAGTTGAAGTTCTCATATGTCTACAAGATTGGTTGAGAAGCTTAAACAAACCTATTGAAATTGAAGAATTAGTTCAAGACCTTGATGATAATGAATCAGGTTAGTATACAAATCTTGTAAATTTTAATTTCACTTTTACTTATTTTATTCATTCAATTTAATAAAAATATGGTTCAATTACAATTTTCAGAGGGGTCTCAATATCCAAATATTGTTCCAACTATAGTTGGCCAACTAAATTTGTAATGGGTGTAGTAAATTTTATAAGGTAATATTTTGTTTTTTATTACTCTTTCATCTTAAATATTTATGTCTACATGATTAACACGTTTTCTTCTTAGGTTGTCCTTCTACAGTGGAGGAAGAAAAGGGAGGAGTTGTAGAAGAGATAATTAATTGGGTTTGGATTTTCGTTGCTGTTTCGGGATGGACCTTTGAAATGATTATTATCATGGTTGTTATTAGTTGTATTTTGTTTGTTATATTAAGCTGCCTAATTTTAGCAATTATTAAGTAGTAATTGATGCTACCAATGTTTATGGTCATCTTTAGCTATTCCTTAATATTTTAAGTAATTGTTTAAAAAATGTAGTATTGCTATTATGGTTAACTTTCACTCGGCTTAACAAAACCATCTTGTGACAAAACAAATAACCAAATTAATCACACAACTCGGTCCCGTTCTATTTAACATTTCTTTCCTTTTCTGTACATCAAAGCTTTTGACAAGGTAATAGAACTCCTTTGCGGTATTCAGCCTATTTGACAAAACAAAATTGGCTGAATTTGAGTTTGAAAGATACATAACTAAGGAATGATAAATGGTACAACAAAAAGTTTTGACATTAACTAACTTGGCCGATTTAAAGAAAATAAATTGAAAAAAAATTTCGTACTCCGTTTCGTCCCGAAACCGTTTTCTCCTACCCAAAATGCCCTATCTCCATCCCGTCCTATCCTGATATTTTCAACCTATGGGATGGGTCTGGATCTTCAAAAAAAAATCTCTGAATTGTGGGAAGGGATTGGAGATTTTTAATCCCCATCCCGTCCCGTCCTATGAGCACCCCTAGCATTGAGTGGTTTATAGGTTTTATTTAAAAAATAAAATAACAAAAAATTTATTTTTATTATTTTTTGATATTTTCAAATGTTATAACCTTTGAGAAATATAATAATTTTTAAATTTTTTTCTAATGTGAATACAATATTTATTTATACTAATTATTATATTTATATATTATATAAATTCAATATAAACAATTCTATTGATAAATATTCTAATAATAATCAAAAAATAAATTAATAAACCATTAATAATAAGATATATATTAATTAAAATATAATTACAAAACTTAAAATGATTCAGAAGCAAAGAAAAATATATTACTATATAATAATTTTTTGTTTTTGAATTTTTTCTTTTTTTAATAAGTTTATCAATATTTTTTAATGAAAAATAATTTATATAAATTATATTTGTCTAACACATAATTTATTTTGTAATTAATATTTATAAATAAATAAAAAAATAAATAATTAAAAAAAAAATTAAAATTATAATGAAAAAAAAATTAAATTTATTATTTATTATTTAGGGATACTATTTTAATTTAAATTAGATCTGTCTCACTAATAATTTATTTTGTAATTAATATTTCTAAAAAAATAAACTAATAAATAATTAAAATAAAAATTTAAAATTATACTGAATAAAAATTAAAAAGAGATTTATGAATTATTATGAATGTATACCAATTTAAAAGTTTATGTATTTAGATGTTTTGTCGTTAAAAGTTTAACGATTTATGTTTTTAGGCTTTTAGTCGTTTATAGGTTTTATATAAAAAAATAAAATAACAAAAAAAATTGCTATAATTTGTTATCATTTTCATAGGTTATAACCTTTGAAAATATAATAATAATTACAATTTTTTGAAATGTGAATACAATATCTAGTTTTAATAATATTAATAATTATATAGCATATAAATTCAATATAAAAAATTTTATTGATAGATAATATAATAATGATCAAAAATTAAATTAATAAATTATTAATAAAAAGATACATATTAATTAAAAATAATTTACAAAACCCAATTTGATTCAAAATTAAAGTAAAATATATTACTGGATAATAATTTTAAATTTTTAAATTTCTACTTCTATTATAAGCGTATATTTTTTTTATTAAAAATAAATTAATTTAATTATTTTTCGTACTCATACTTTATTTTGTAATAAATATTTCTATACAAATAAACTAATAAATAATTAAAATGAATATTTAAAATTATAATTAATAGAAATAAAAATTAGATTTATTAATTATTAAGTAGTATATAGCAGTTTAATGGTTTATGTATTTAGGCATTACGGGGTTTAAGAGTGTAATGATTTAACTGTGTATGCATTTAGTGGTTTATAGGATTTATTTAAGAAAAAAATTAAAAAAAATTATTTTATTATTTTTTGATTTTTTCAAAGGTTATAACCTTTGAAAATATTATAATTTTTAAATTATTTAAAAAAGTGAATAAATATTTATTTATAATAATCATAATAATTATATATCATATAAATTCAATATTAACAATTTTATTGATAGGTATTCTAATAATTATCAAAAAATAAATTAAAAATTAATTATGAATAAGATTGATATTACTTAAAATATAATATCAAAACCTAAAATGATTCAAAAGTAAAGCAAAATATATTACTTAATAATAATTATTTGTTTTAAAATTTTTATTATTTTTATAAGCTTATCTATTTTTTGATACAAAATAATTTTTATAAATTATATTTTTAACTCATAATTTATTTTTTAATTAATATATATAAATAAAAAACTTAACAATCAAAATGAATTTTTTTAAATTATAATGAAAACAAATAAAAATGAGATTTATTAATTATTATTTAGGGTATACTGGTTTAAAGGATTATCTATATAGGGGTATCGAGATTTTGTAGTTTAGTGATTTAAGTGTTTAGGCATTTAGTGGTTTATAGGTTTTATTTAAACAATGAAATAACAAAAAAAAATATTTTTTTTACTTTTTCACATGTTCAAAGGTTATAATCTTTGAAAATATAAAAATTTTTAAACTTTTTACAAAAGTGTTAACAATATTTTGTTATAATAATTATTAAATTTATATCATATAAATTAAATATATATATTTTTATTGATAAATATTCTAATAAAGATAAAAAAATAAATTAAAAATTTATTATTAATAAGTTAGATATCAATTAAAATATAATTACAAAACCTAAAATGATTCAAAAACAATGTAAAATAAATTACTATATCATAATTTTTTGTTTTTAATTTTTTTCTTATTTTAAGAAGTTTAACTATATTTTTTTTTGAAAAATAATTTATATAAATTATATTTTTCTAACTTATGATTTATTTTTTATTTAATATTTATATAAAAATAAACAAATAAATAATTAAAATGAATATTTAAAATTATAATTAAAAAAATAAAAAAGAGATTTATTATTTATTATTTATGATATACCTGTTTAAAAAAATTTATCTATTTAAGGTTTTTGAGATTTAGAAGTTATTGAATTTAAGTATTTAGGCATTTAATGGTTTATAGTTTTTATTTAAACAATGAAATAACAAAAAATTTATTTTTGATATTTTTTGAAATTTTCAAATGTCATAACATTTGAAAATATAATAATTTTAAAATTTTTTTAAAATGTGAATACAATATTTAGTAATAATAATTATTATTACAATATATAATATAAAATAAATATAAATAATTTTATTGATAAATATTATATCAATTATAAAAAAAAATTAATAAACTATTATTAATATGATAGATCTAAATTAAAATATAATTAAAAAACCTAAAAAGATTCAAAATCAAAGTAAAATTTATTACTAAAAATTAATGTTTTTTAGTTTTTGAATCATTTTATAAGCTTGTATATTTTTTTGATGAAAAATATATTATTTAAATTATATTTATCACTCATAATTTTTTTTGTAATTAATATTTCTATAAATTATTTAAATTATATTTAAGGTTTACGTTTTTAAAGGTTTAGGTATTTAGGGGCTTCGAGGTTTAGGAGTTTAGAGATTTATGTATTTAGGCATTTAATGGTTTATAAGTTTTATTTAAAAAATGATATATCAAAAAATTTATTTTTGTGATTTTTTCTCATTTTTGAAGGGTATAACCCTTCAAAATATAACAATTTTTAAATTTATTTTATATGTGATA
>JAREIK010002401.1:0-135265 GCA_029783825.1 Sapria himalayana | reverse complement strand
TATTTTAATAATAATCAAATAATAAATTAACAATCTATTATTAACAAGATAGATATCAATTAAAATATAATTACAAAACCTATAATGATTCACAAGCAAAGCAAATTATATTACTATATAATATAGTTTTGTTTTTAAATTTTTTTTCTTTTAATAAGTTTATCTATAATTTTTGATAAAAAATAATTTATATAAATAATATTTGTCTAACTCATAATTTATTTTTTAATTAATATTTATATAAAAATAAACAAATAAATAATTAAAATGAATATTTAAAATTATAATGAAAAAAAGAAGAGATTTATTATTTATTATTTAGGGTATACTAGTTTAATTTAAATAATATCTTTCTCACTAATAATTTATTTTGTAATTAATATTTCAATAAAAATAAATTGATAAATAATTAAAATGAAAATATAAAATTATATTGAATAAAAATTAAAATGAGATTTATTAATTATTATTAATGTATACTAGTTTAATTTTTTAAATATTTCGAGGTTTTGTCGTTTAGGACTTTAGCAATTTATGTTTTTAGACATTTAGTCGTTTATTGGTTTTATTTAAACAATGAAATAACAAAAAAATTATTTTTGATATTTGTTCACATTTTCAATGGTTATAACCTTTGACAATATAATAATTTTAAAATTTGTAAAAAATGTGAATACAATATTTAGTAATAATAATCATTATAATTTTATATAATATAAACTAAATATAAACAATTTTATTAATCGATATGATATCAATTATCAAAAAATAATTCAATATGTTATTATTATTATGATGGATATAAATTAAAATATAATTACAAAGCCTAAAATTATTCAAAATCCAAGTAAAATTTATTACTAAATAAAAATTTTTGTTTATTAGTTTTTGCTTTTTTTTATAAGCTTATATATTTTTTTGATGAAAAATAGATTATTTAAATTATATTTCTAGCACATAATTTATTTTGTAATAAATATTTTAATAAATTATTTAAATTATATTTAAGGTTTACGACTTTAAAGGTTTAAGTATTTAGGGGCTTTTGTGTTTAGGAGTTTAGATGTTTAAGTGTTTAGGCATTTAGTTGTTTATAAGTTTTATTTAAACAAAGATATAGCAAATAATTTATTTTATTATTTTTTCTAATTTTTGAAGATTATATCCTTTGAAAATATAATAATTATTAAATTTTTTTTAAATGTAAATATAATATTTATTTATAATAATCTTCATAATTATAATTCATTTATATTCAATATAAATAATTATATTGCTAGATATTATAATTATGATCAAAAAATAAATTAATAAACTATTATTAATAAAATAGCTATTATTTAAAAAGTATTTGCAAAATCTAAAATTATTCAAATCAAAGTAAAATATATTACTAAATAATAATTTTTTTAATGTTTTGAATTTTTTTATAAGTTTATATTTTTGTTATTAAAAATAAATTATTTAAATTATATTTTTCTTACTCATAATTTATTTTGTAATTTATAATTCTATAATAATAAACTACTAAATAATTAAAATGAATATTTAAAATTATAATGAATACAAATAAAATTGAGATTTATTATTTATTATTCAAGATATACCGGTTTAATGGTTTAAGAATTTAACTATTTTTTGGTTTAGGAGTTTAGTGATATAATTGTTTAGACCTTTAGTGATTTAATTGTTTAGACCTTTAGTGATTTATAGTTTTTTTTTAAGAATGAGAAAACAAGAAATTTAATTTTGTAATTTTTTTTATTTTTTGATGGTTGTATTCTTTGAAAATATAATAATTTTAAATTTTTTAATATGTAAATGTAATATTTAGTTAAATAATCTTAATAATTATATATAATGTAAACTCAATATAAATAATTTTATTGAAAGATATTATAATAATGATCAATACATAAATTAATAAACTTGTATTTATAAGAATGATATAAATTAAAAATATAATTATTAAATCTAAAATGATTCAAAATAAAAATAAGATATAATATTAAATAATATTTTATTATTTTTAAAATTGTACCTCTTTTTATAAGCATTTTTTTTGATGAAAAATAAATTATTTAAATTATATATGTCGCACTAATAATTTAATTTGTAATTAATATTTCTATAAAAATAAACTGATAAATAATTAAATTAAATATTTAAAATTATAATGAATACTAATAAAACTGAGATTTATGATTTATTATTTAGACAATACTAATTTAATGTTTTAAGTATTTATTGGCTTCGGGGTTTAGGAGTTTTGTCATTTTTGTATTTAGTAATTAGTGGTTTAAAGGTTTTATATAAAAAATAAAATAACAAAAAATTTATTTTTGTTATTTTTTTTCCTTTTTTGAAGGTTATAAACTTTGAAAATATAATAATTTTTAAATTTTTTTTTGAAAAGTGAATACAATATGAAGTTATAATAATCATAATAATTATATATAATATAAATTCAATATATACTATTTTATTGAAATTTATTATAATAATGATCATAAAAAAGTAATAATCATTTATTAATAAGATAAATATTGTTTAAAATATATTTGCAAAACCTAAAATGACTCAAAATCAAAGTGAAATATTTTACTATATATTAATTTCAAATTTTTAAATTTTTGTATCCATTTATAAGCCTATATATTTTTTGATGAAAAATAAATTATTTAAATTATATTTGTCTCACTAAAAATTTATTTTATAATTTATACATCTATAAAAATAAACTAATAAATAATTAAAATGTATATTTAAAATTTTAATGAATACTAATAAAAATGAGATTTATGATTTATTATTAAGGGTATAATTATTTAATTGTTTATGTTTTTTGTGGTTTTGGGGTTAAGGAGTTTAATGATTTATATGTTTACACATTTTTGTGTTTATAGGTTTTATTTAATCAATGAAATAACACAAACTTTATTTTTATGAATTTTAGTGATTTTCAAAGGTTATAACCTTTAAAAATATAATAATTTTTTAATAGTTCTAAAATATGAATACAATACTTAGTTACAATAATATTATTAATTATATTTGTTGTAGATTCAATATAAAAAAATGTATTAATATATATTATACTAATGATTAAAAAATAAATTAATAAACTTTTATTAATAAGATAGATATTAATTAAAATATATTTGCAAAACCCAAAATAATTCAAAATCAAAGTAAATTATATTACTAAATAAAATTTAAATTTTTTAAATTTTGTTTATTTTTATAAGCTTATTTTTTTGCATAAAAAAATAATGTATTTAAATTATATATGTCTCACTCATTATTTATTTTGTAATTAATATTTCTATAAAAATAAAATAAAAAATAATTAAAATGAATATTTAAAATTATAATGAATACAAATAAAAATGAGATTTATTATTTATTAATTAGGTTATATAGGTTTAATGGTTTAAGTATTTAGGTGGTTTTGGGGACTAGGAGTCTAGATATTTAAATGATTAGTCATTTAGTGGTTTATAAGTTTTATTTAAATAATAAAATAATAAAAAAATATTTTTGTGATTTTTATCATTTTTGAAGGTTATAACCTTTGAAAATATAATAATCTTTAAATTCTTTTCAAAAGTAAATCTAATATTTAGTTATAATAACTTAAGAATTATATGACATTTTAATTGAATATAAGTAATTTTATTGTTCGATATTATAAAAATGATCAAATAACAAATTAATAAACTATTATTGATAAGATTGATCATAATTAAAATATAATTGCAAAACCTATATATAATGATTCAAAATCAAAGTAAAATATATTACTAAAAAATAATTTTTTATTTTTAAATTTTTACTTCTTTATATTAGCTTTTTTTTTGATTAAAAATAAATTATTAAAATTATATTTGTCTCACTCATTATTTATTTTGTGATTGATATTTCTATAAAAAATAAACTAATAAATAATTAAATTGAATATTTAAAATTATAATGAATACCAATTAAAATAAGATTTATGATTTATTATATATGGTATACCAGTTTAATGGTTTGATTATTTACTGGTTTTATAGGTTTTATTTATATAATAAAAATTTAAAATTCTATTTTTGATTTTTTCTGATTTTCAAAGGTTATAACCTTTGAAAATAAAATAATTTTTAAAATTTTTTGAAATGTGAATACCATGTATAATTATATTAATCCTACTAATTATATATCATATAAATTCAATATAAATAATATTAATGATAGATATTATTATAATAATCAAAAGTTAAATTAATAAACTATTATTAATAATATTAATATTAATTAAAATATATTTACATAACACAAAATGATTCAAAATCAAATCAAAATATATTACTATATAATAATATTTGATTTTTATAATTTTCCTTCTTTTTATAAGCATATATTTTTTTTATTAAATTAAATTATTTAAATAATTATTCTCTCACTCGTAATTTATTTTGTAATTAATTTTTCTAAAAAATTAAACTATAAATAATTAAAAATAATATTTAAAATTATAATAAATAGAAATAAAAATGAGATTTATTATTTATTAAGTAGTATATAGCTGTTAAAAGGTTTATGTATTTAGGGGTTTCGTGATTTATGAGTTTACTGATTTATGTAAGAAAGCATTTAATGATCTATAGGTTTTTTTTAAAAAAATTAAATAACAAAAAATTTATTTTTGCTTATTTTTTCACAATTTCAAAGGTTATAACCTTTGAAAATATAATAATTTTAAAATTTTGTTCAAAAGTGAATACAATATTTAGTTATAATAATCATTATATTTATATATCATATAAATTCAATATAAACATTTTTATTGATAAATATTCTAATAATGATGAAAAATAACTTAATAATCTATTATTAAAAAGATAGATATCAATTAAAATATATTTACAAAACCTAAATTGATTCAGAATCAAAGCAAAAATTATTACTATATAATAATTTTTTGTTTTGAAATTTTTTTTTCTTTTAAAAAGTTTATCTATATTATATTAATGAAAAATAATTTATATAAATTATATTTTTGTAATTTATAATTTATTTTGTAATTAATATTTATATAAAAATAAACAAATAAATAATTAAATTTGAAAATTTAAAATTAAAATGAAAACAAAATGAGATTTATTCTTTACTATTTAGGAAATACCAGTTTAATTTAAATTAGATATGTCTCACTAATAATTTAATTTGTAATTAATATTTCTATAAAAATAAAATGATAAATAATTAAAATAAATATTAAAATTATATAGAATAATTAAAATAATTTATTTTGTTCGTCTCTCAACTCTAGAATGATTGCTAAAGCTCTAACCAAAATAATAGGAGCTTTTACTTTATCTCCATTATGTCTCATTATATTTGATGTTGAATCACTGGGCTATCAAAGGTAATTTGACTCATGTATTCTAAAAGACTAAACCAAAGTTGTACCCCTATGTGTTGAAATAACTAGTTGTTGAGGATGGTATTTATATTGATTATTGTAATTTCTTCTAAAATATCTCTCATGCACTCACTAAAAACAATTTTTTTAAAACATAGTTCACCTCTAAAAAAATAACCGCCTTGTAGCCTATTAGAACAAACTAGCCCCAGGGTGGTTTGAGCAGGGCAAGAAGTATGGCTCTCTTTCAATCAATAATCAAAAAATTTATTTTATTGGCATGTCTAAGCCTTTTTTTATATCCTCATGGATATGAAAAGTATCATTTCTTTCTTTTTATATTAAATGAGTTATGTATGCAAGTTCACAATACCCAAAAAGGTGTAAATGAATCATATTCAAATGTATAAAATGTTTTAATCATTGCTCAATATATTAGTCTTGCATATTACACTTGAGGTCACAAATCAAAGGAAAAAGTCATAGTGATATTTCCAATCCCAAAAATTTTAGATATAGAAAGTTATAAAGAGTAGTACTCGAGCTTTAACTATTTCTAGGGTCATGACTTTTTCTCTTGGGGAATTTCCAAGGTTACAATCATTCCTAGTGCAATGACTTTGCAATATAAAGATAAAATGTACAAGCTATGGTCATGTCCAATACTATGACCCAGTATTATAGTGATTAAATTTGTATTCATGATCATTCTTAGTGCCATAACAATATGTTCAACAGAGAGACACAAGTTAGGCATATTCTCATCGATATGATTTTGTGTTCTAGAAACAAATTAGACAATCATGACGATTGCTAATGCTACAATAATCTAAAGCAAGAAAGAGACTGAATCCATAACTCACCCCTTGAGCCATGACTTTGTGTTACATATACAAAAAGAAAAATCTGTGACATTCCTAAATGCTATGAATTTCAATTTAAATTTAACACTTAGTCATTTGATTATAAAGTGCAAAACATGAGATTTAGGATTTGGGGTTTATGGATTAGGGTTATAGTTTATGGTTTAAGATTTAGGATTTAAAGTTTAGTGTTTATGGTTTTTTTGTTTTTATTTTTGGAAAATACACACTTTATTTATCATTTAGGCACACAACTTACAAGAGACTAAAAATTTGACTAATTTAGGCCAGCCCACCAAATCCTATGCACCTTAATGATTCTATGCATAAAATAGATAAAAAAAACATAGTCAAATAATTCTAAGCATACGAATACAACTAAAATCACCTGGCATTCCCGGACTTCAGAGTTGGCATTGAGTCATTATGCGCAATGCGTCCTTTCCATTCGGATTTATCCCAGCCTTTTGGAGGAACCTGAATGATGCACCATATTAAAACTATGCAAATATAAGATTGTGCATGTGTGTGACATGCAGCATCAAGCGCTTGCCTATGTCATTGCTATGCAATGAAATACATGTAAAAGTGAATACCCATAAATCTACAAGTAGATATCTACGGCACTTTGTCAATTCATTCTCACCTCTGAATACCACATTCTTTTGCTCCAATGATCCTCAAATGAGTATCTCTTGGGTTAGAATACTTCCTCATCGCGCTCCAAGAAGTGGCTGTATGTTGCACCGACAAAATATCAAAATATATGCATGATCGGCGTGCATGTGTGATGAGGTACATCTCATAGTCTAATTATCTAAGCGTACAACCAAGCTAGAATACAAGAAAAATTACAAAATGCTATAAAGATGGGTCTTCTGCTCCCGGGAGTGTAGCATCGCCTAATGTGTATTTACAAAATGCATTAATGGGCCCCACTTAAAGATACTCATGGGTCCAGTTGCCCTCATTGTATGGTAGACAGAGAACAGACAAGATTTTGTGTGTGAGTATGTCATGATCCGTCTCTACAAGTACATGGTGCATACAAAGTCCAAAATACAAATAAGACTACAAACATAAACTACAAGTTTGAATCTTTCGCTCACGTGTGGCTGGTCTGGATACATTGCTTACTGGCCATGCTTGATGATGCTTCGGAATTTGCTAGCTCTTTAATTAATCATTGATTACCTTCTACTCCTGTTGGACGACAGTTGGGTGGCCCTCTATGTTGCCTGATAGGGCTATTGGGACCCACTCCTAGCTACTCCTGGATTTACTCCCAACCAATTTGCTCAGTTTTGTCAGTTGTCTGAATGTTATCATCCCGGCATGCTAGTGGTTCCCTCTACAAGCTTGTGTCCTATACATCTGGCTGTTTCCAGGACTTGTTGGCCCCTCTAAATGCTACACCAAAATCGACAAGAATATGTGCAAGTTTGTACTCTGGTCCGTCGCTATGTGTGTGTGGTGCAGCAGTATCAGGGTTTAGGAGTTTAGTAATTTAAGTAATTAGGTATTTTGTGGTTTATAGGTTATATTTAAAGGTTATATCCTTTGAAAATAAGAAAAAATAAAAAAAAATATTTTTATTATATAAATACAAACTATAAACCACTAAATGCCTAAAAACATAAATTGCTAAACTACTAAACGACAAAACCCCTAAATAATCAAATCATTAAACCGGCATACCATATATGATAAATCATAAATCTCATTTTAATTGGTTTTCATTATAATTTTAAATATTCAATTTAATTATTTATTAGTTTATTTTTTATTGAAATATCAATCACAAAATAAATAATGAGTGAGACAAATATAATTTTAATAATTTATTTTTAATCAAAAAAAAGCTAATATAAAGAAGTAAAAATTTAAAAACAAAAAATTATTATTTAGTAATATATTTTACTTTTATTTTGAATCATTATATATAGGTTTTGCAATTATATTTTAATTGTGATCAATCTTATCAATAATAGTTTATTAATTTGTTATTTGATCAATTTTATAATATCGAACAATAAAATTACTTATATTCAATTAAAATGTCATATAATTCTTAAGTTATTATAACTAAATATTAGATTTACTTTTGAAAAGAATTTAAAGATTATTATATTTTCAAAGGTTATAACCTTCAAAAATGATAAAAATCACAAAAATATTTTTTTATTATTTTATTATTTAAATAAAACTTATAAACCACTAAATGACTAATCATTTAAATATCTAGACTCCTAGTCCCCAAAACCACCTAAATACTTAAACCATTAAACCTATATAACCTAATTAATAAATAATAAATCTCATTTTTATTTGTATTCATTATAATTTTAAATATTCATTTTAATTATTTTTTATTTTATTTTTATAGAAATATTAATTACAAAATAAATAATGAGTGAGACATATATAATTTAAATACATTATTTTTTATGCAAAAAAATAAGCTTATAAAAATAAACAAAATTTAAAAAATTTAAATTTTATTTAGTAATATAATTTACTTTGATTTTGAATTATTTTGGGTTTTGCAAATATATTTTAATTAATATCTATCGTATTAATAAAAGTTTATTAATTTATTTTTTAATCATTAGTATAATATATATTAATACATTTTTTTATATTGAATCTACAACAAATATAATTAATAATATTATTGTAACTAAGTATTGTATTCATATTTTAGAACTATTAAAAAATTATTATATTTTTAAAGGTTATAACCTTTGAAAATCACTAAAATTCATAAAAATAAAGTTTGTGTTATTTCATTGATTAAATAAAACCTATAAACACAAAAATGTGTAAACATATAAATCATTAAACTCCTTAACCCCAAAACCACAAAAAACATAAACAATTAAATAATTATACCCTTAATAATAAATCATAAATCTCATTTTTATTAGTATTCATTAAAATTTTAAATATACATTTTAATTATTTATTAGTTTATTTTTATAGATGTATAAATTATAAAATAAATTTTTAGTGAGACAAATATAATTTAAATAATTTATTTTTCATCAAAAAATATATAGGCTTATAAATGGATACAAAAATTTAAAAATTTAAAATTAATATATAGTAAAATATTTCACTTTGATTTTGAGTCATTTTAGGTTTTTCAAATATATTTTAAACAATATTTATCTTATTAATAAATGATTATTACTTTTTTATGATTATTATTATAATAAATTTCAATAAAACAGTATATATTGAATTTATGTTATATATAATTATTATGATTATTATAACTTCATATTGTATTCACTTTTCAAAAAAAAATTTAAAAATTATAATATTTTCAAAGTTTATAACCTTCAAAAAAGGAAAAAAATAACAAAAATAAATTTTTTGTTATTTTATTTTTTATATAAAACCATTAAACCACTAATTACTAAATACAAAAATGACAAAACTCCTAAACCCTGAAGCCAATAAATACTTAAAACATTAAATTAGTATTGTCTAAATAATAAATCATAAATCTCAGTTTTATTAGTATTCATTATAATTTTAAATATTTAATTTAATTATTTATCAGTTTATTTTTATAGAAATATTAATTACAAATTAAATTATTAGTGCGACATATATAATTTAAATAATTTATTTTTCATCAAAAAAATGCTTATAAAAAGAGGTACAATTTTAAAAATAATAAATTATTATTTAATAATATATCTTATTTTTATTTTGAATCATTTTAGATTTAATAATTATATTTTTAATTTATATCATTCTTATAAATACAAGTTTATTAATTTATGTATTGATCATTATTATAATATCTTTCAATAAAATTATTTATATTGAGTTTACATTATATATAATTATTAAGATTATTTAACTAAATATTACATTTACATATTAAAAAATTTAAAATTATTATATTTTCAAAGAATACAACCATCAAAAAATAAAAAAAATTACAAAATTAAATTTCTTGTTTTCTCATTCTTAAAAAAAAACTATAAATCACTAAAGGTCTAAACAATTAAATCACTAAAGGTCTAAACAATTATATCACTAAACTCCTAAACCAAAAAATAGTTAAATTCTTAAACCATTAAACCGGTATATCTTGAATAATAAATAATAAATCTCAATTTTATTTGTATTCATTATAATTTTAAATATTCATTTTAATTATTTAGTAGTTTATTATTATAGAATTATAAATTACAAAATAAATTATGAGTAAGAAAAATATAATTTAAATAATTTATTTTTAATAACAAAAATATAAACTTATAAAAAAATTCAAAACATTAAAAAAATTATTATTTAGTAATATATTTTACTTTGATTTGAATAATTTTAGATTTTGCAAATACTTTTTAAATAATAGCTATTTTATTAATAATAGTTTATTAATTTATTTTTTGATCATAATTATAATATCTAGCAATATAATTATTTATATTGAATATAAATGAATTATAATTATGAAGATTATTATAAATAAATATTATATTTACATTTAAAAAAAATTTAATAATTATTATATTTTCAAAGGATATAATCTTCAAAAATTAGAAAAAATAATAAAATAAATTATTTGCTATATCTTTGTTTAAATAAAACTTATAAACAACTAAATGCCTAAACACTTAAACATCTAAACTCCTAAACACAAAAGCCCCTAAATACTTAAACCTTTAAAGTCGTAAACCTTAAATATAATTTAAATAATTTATTAAAATATTTATTACAAAATAAATTATGTGCTAGAAATATAATTTAAATAATTTATTTTTCATCAAAAAAATATATAAGCTTATAAAAAAAAGCAAAAACTAATAAACAAAAATTTTTATTTAGTAATAAATTTTACTTGGATTTTGAATAATTTTAGGCTTTGTAATTATATTTTAATTTATATCCATCATAATAATAATAACATATTGAATTATTTTTTGATAATTGATATCATATCGATTAATAAAATTGTTTATATTTAGTTTATATTATATAAAATTATAATGATTATTATTACTAAATATTGTATTCACATTTTTTACAAATTTTAAAATTATTATATTGTCAAAGGTATAACCATTGAAAATGTGAACAAATATCAAAAATAATTTTTTTGTTATTTCATTGTTTAAATAAAACCAATAAATGACTAAATGTCTAAAAACATAAATTGCTAAAGTCCTAAACGACAAAACCTCGAAATATTTAAAAAATTAAACTAGTATACATTAATAATAATTAATAAATCTCATTTTAATTTTTATTCAATATAATTTTATATTTTTATTTTAATTATTTATCAATTTATTTTTATTGAAATATTAATTACAAAATAAATTATTAGTGAGAAAGATATTATTTAAATTAAACTGGTATACCCTAAATAATAAATAATAAATCTCTTCTTTTTTTCATTATAATTTTAAATATTCATTTTAATTATTTATTTGTTTATTTTTATATAAATATTAATTAAAAAATAAATTATGAGTTAGACAAATATTATTTATATAAATTATTTTTAATCAAAAAAATATAGATAAACTTATTAAAAGAAAAAAAAATTTAAAAACAAAAATATATTATATAGTAATATAATTTGCTTTGCTTGTGAATCATTATAGGTTTTGTAAATATATTTTAATTGATATCTATCTTATTAATAATAGATTGTTAATTTACTATTTGATTATTATTAGAATATTTATCAATAATATTGTTTATATTGAATTTATATGATATATAAATATAATAATATTATAACTAAATATTGAATTCACTTTTGAAAAAAATTTTAAAATTATTATATTTTCAAAGGTTATAACCTTTGAAAATATAATAATTTTTAAATGAAACCTATAAACCACTAAATGCATACAGAGTTAAATCAGTAAACTTCAAAGGCTCGTAATGACTAAATACATAAACCATTAAACTGCTATATACTACTTTAAATTTAATAAATCTAATTTTTATTTCAATTTATTATAATTTTAAATATTTATTTTAAATATTTATTAGTTTATTTTTATATAAATTTTTATTACAAAATAAATTATGAGTGCGACAAATATAATTTAAATAATTTATCTTTAATCAAAATAAATATATACGCTTATAAAAGAAGTAAAACTTTAAAAATAAAAAATTAGTATCCATTAATATTTTTTACTTTAATTTTGAATCAATATGGGTTTTATAAATATTTTTTAATTAATATCTATCTCATTATTAATAGTTTATTAATTTAATTTTTGAACATTATTATAATATCTATCAATAAAATTGTTTATATTGAATTTATATAATAAATAATTATTAAAATTATTATAACTAAATATTCTATTCACATTTCAAAGAATTTTAAATATTATTATATTTTCAAAGGTTATAACCTATGAAAATTACAAAAAATTACAAAATTTTTTTTGTTATTTTTTTGTTTAAATAAAACCTATTAACCACTAAATGCCTAAAAACATGTATCACTAAACACCTATATGACAAAACCACTAAATATTTAAACAATTAAATTGGTATACATTAATATTAAATCATAAATATCATTTTAATTTTTATTCAGTAAATTTTAAATTTTTATTTTAATTATTTATCAGTTTATTTTTATAGAAATATTAATTACAAAATAAATTATTAGTGAGACAGATAAAATTTAAATTAAACCGATATACCCTAAATAATAAATAATAAATCTCAGTTTTTTTCATTATAATTTTAAATATTCATTTTAATTATTTATTTGTTTATTTTTATATAATAATTAATTAAAAAATAAATTATGAGTTAGACAAATATAATTTATGTAAATTATTTTTAATCAAAAAAATAGATAAACTTTTTAAAATAAAAAAAAATTGCAACACAAAAAATTATTATATAGTAATATATTTTGGTTTGCTTATGAATCATTTTATGTTTTGTAATTATATTTTAATTGATATCTATCTTATTAATAATAGATTATTAATTTATTTTTTGATCATTATTAGAATATTAATCACTAAATTTGTTTATATTGAATTTATATGATATATAAATATAATGATTATTATAACTAAATATTAAATATGCTTTTGATAAAAATTTAAAAATTATTATATTTTCAAAGTTTATAACCTTTGAAAATATCAAGAAAAAAATAAAAATAAATTATTTGTTATTTTTTTTTAAAATAAAACCTATAAACCTCTACATGCATACACAATTAAATCAGTATACTCTTAAACCCCATAATACCTAAATACAAAAACAATTAAACCACTATATAATACATAATAATTAATAAATCTAATTTTTATTTCTATTTATTATAATTTTAAATAATCATTTAATTATTTATTAGTTTATTTTTATAGAAATATTTATTACAAAATAATTATTGAGTAAGACAAATATAATTTAAATAATTTATTTTTAATCAAAATATATATATACACTTATAAAATAAGTAAAATTTAAAAATTAAAAATTATTATTCAGTAATATATTTTACTTTAATTGTGAATCAATTTTGGTTTTGTAAATAATTTTTAATGAATATCAATCTTATTATTAATAGTTTATTAATTTAATTTTTGATCATTATTATAATATCTATGAATAAAATTCTTTATATTGAATTTATATAATGCATGATTATTAATAATATTATAACTAAATATTGTATTCACATTTCATAAAATTTTAAATCTCAAAACCATTAAATTGGTATACATTAATAATAAATCATAAATCTCATTTTAATTTCTATTTAGTATAATTTAAATTTTTATTTTAATTATTTATCAGTTTATTTTTATAGAAATATTAATTACAAAATAAATTATTAATGAGACAGATATAATTTAAATAAATTATATTTCATCAAAAAAAATAATGCTTATAATAATAGGCACAATTTTAAAAACAAAAATTTTTTATTTAGTAAAATATTTTATTTTGATTTTGTATCATTTTAGATTTTGCATTTATATTTTAATTTATATGATTCTTTTTAATAATAGTGTATTAATTATTTATTGATCATTATTATAATATCTATTAATAAAATTATTTATATTGATTTTATATTATATATAATTATTAAGATTATTATAACTAAATATTATATTCACATTTTAAAAAAATTAAAAATAATTATATTTACGAAGGTTATAACCTTCGAAAATAAAAAAAACAAAATATTAAATTTTTTGTTTTTACATTCTTTAAATAAAAACAATAAATCACTAAAGGCATAAACACTTAAACCACTAAACCCCAAAACACCTAAATACCTAAACCATTAAAACTGTATGTCCTAAATAATAAATAATAAACTCACTTTTATTTGTATTATTTATAATTTAAAATATTCATTTTAATTATTTTTTAGTTTATTTTTATAGAATTATAAATTACAAAATATATTATGAGGAAGACAAATATAATTTAAATTATAGACTTTTAAGAACAAAAAATATAAACTTATAAAAAGAAGCAAAACATCAAAAACATTATTATTTAGTAATTTATTTTACTTTGATTTTGAATAAATTTAGGTTATGCAAATATATTTTAAATAATATCTATCTTATTTATAATAGTTTATTAATTTATTTTTTGATCATTAATATAATATCTATCAATATAATTGTTTGTATTGTATTTATATGTTATATAATTATTAATATTATCAAAACTAAATATAGTAGTCACATTTAAAAAAAATTTAAAAATTCTTATATTTTTTAAGGTGATAACATTAAAAAATGAGAAAAAATAACAAAAAATAAATTTTTTGTTATATCATTGTTTAAATAAAACTTATAAACCATTAAATACCTAAACACATAAATCTTTAAACTCCTAAACCCCGTAACCCCTAAATACTTAAACCTTTAAACTCGTAAACCTTAAATATAATTTAAATAATTTATTGAAATATTAATTACAAAATAAATTATGAGTGATACAAATATACTTTAAATAATTTATTTTTTATCAAAAAAATATATAATCTTATAAAATGTGGGAAAAACAAAAAAAAATTATATTTTAGTATTAATTTACTTTGATTTTTAATCATTTTAGTTTTTATAATTAAATTTTAATTTATTTCTATTATATTAATAATAGTTTATTAATTTTTTTTTAATAATTGATATAATATCTATCAATAAAATTTTTTATATTTAGTTTATATTATATATTGTTATATTAATTATAATTACTAAATATTGTATTCACATTTTTAAAAAATTGTAAAATTATTATATTTTCAAAGGTTATAATATTTGAAAATTTCAAAAAATATCAAAAATAATTTATTTGTTATTTCATTATTTAAATAAAACCTATAAACGACTAAATGCCTAAATACTTAAATGAATAACTTCAAAATCTCGAAAACCCTAAATACATTATTTTTTTTAATCAGATATATCCCAAATAATAAACAATAAGTATCATTTTTATTTTTTTCATTATAATTTTAAATATTCATTTTAATTTTTTATTTGTTTATTTTTATATAAATATTAATTACAAAATAAATTATGAGTTAGACAAATATAATTTATATAAATTATTTTTCATCAAAAAAAAATATAGATAAACTTATTAAAAAAAATTAAAAACAAAAAATTATTATATAATAATAAAATTTGCTTTGCATCTAAATCATTATTGGTTTTGTAATTATATTTTAATTGATATCTATCTTATTAATAATAGATTATTAATTTATTTTTTTATCATTATTAGAATTTTTATCAATAAAATTGTTTATATTGAATTTATATGATATTTAAATATAATGATTATTATAACTAAATATTGAATTCACATTTGAAAAAAATTTTAAAATTATTATATTTTTCAAGTTTATAACCTTTAAAAATGTGAAAAAAAAAATATTTTTTTCTGTTATTTCATCATTTAAATAAAACCTATAAACCACTAAATGCCTAAACACTTAATTCAATAACTCCTAAATCTCTAAAACCCTAAATAATAAATAATTATCTTTTTAAACCGGTAACCAAAATAATAAAAAATAAATCTCAATATTATTTTTTTCATTATAATTTTAAATATTCATTTTAATTATATTACTTTATTTTTATATAAATATTAATTACAAAATAAATTATGAGTTAAACAAATATAATTTATATAAATTATTTTTCAAATAAAAATACAAATAAACTTATAAAAAGAATAAAAAATTTAAAAACTAAAATTTATTATATAGTAATATATTTTGCTGTCCGTCTGTATTATTTTAGATTTTGTAATTATATTTTAATTGATATTTATCTTATTAATAATTGTTTATTAATTTATTTTTTTATCATTTTTAGAATATTTATCAATAAAATTGTTTATATTTAATTTATATGATATATAAATATAATGATTATTATAACTAAATATTGAATTCACTTTTGAAAAAAATTTAAAAATTATTATATTTTCAAAGGTTATAACCTTTGGAAATATGGAAAAATAATAAAAATAAATTATATGTTATTTTATTTTTTAAATAAAACCTATAAACCATTAAATGCATACACAGTTATATCAGTAAACTCATAAACCCCATAATGCCTAAATACATAAACCATTAAACCGCTATATACTACTTAATAATTAATAAATTGAATTTTTATTTCAATTTATTATTATTTTAAATATTCATTTTAATTATTTATTAGTTTATTTTTATAAAAATTTTATTACAAAATAAATTATGTGTGCGACACATATAATTCAAATAATTTATTTTTAATAAGAAAATATATATACGCTTATAATAGAAGTAAAAATTTAAAAATTTAAAATTATTATCCAGTAATATAGTTTACTTTAATTTTAAATCAATTTGGGTTTTGTAAATATTTTTTTATTAATATCTATCTTATTATTAATAGTTTCTTAATTTAATTTTTGATCATTATTATAATATCTATCAATAAAATTATTTATATTGAATTTATATCATATATAATTATTAATATTATTATAACTAAATATTATATTCACATTTCAAAAAATTTTAAATATTAATTTATTTTTAAAGGTTATAACCTTTGAAAATCAGAAAAAATCCAAAAAAAAAAATTTTTATTTTTATTATATAAATAAAACCTATAAACCACTAAATGCCTAAAAACATAAAATGATAAACTCATAAATGTCAAAACTCCTAAATAATCAAACCATTAAACTGGTATACCACATATAATAAATCATAAATCTCATTTTGATTTGTATTCTTTATAATTTTAAATATTCATTTTAATTATATTTTTTACAAAATAAATAATGAGTTTGACAAATATAATTTTAATAATTTATTTTTAATAAAAAAATATAAGCTTATAAAAAGAAGTAAAAATTTAAAAACAAAAAAGTATTATTTATTAATATATTTTACTTTGATTTTGAATTATTATATATAGGCTTTGCTATTATATTTTAATTGCTATCGATCTTATTAATAAAAGTTTATTAATTTATTATTTGATCATTTTTATAATATATAAAAATAAAATTACTTATATTCAATTTAAATGTCTTAAAATTATTAAGATTATTATAACTAAATATTATATTTACATTTGAAAATAATTTTAAAATTATTATATTTTCGAAGGTTATAACCTTCAAAAATGATAAAAAATAACAAAAATAATTATTTTATTATTTTATTATTTAAATAAAACTTATAAACAACTAAATGCCTAAACATTTAAATCTCTAGACTCCTAAACCCCAAAAACACCTAAATACTTAAACCATTATAGCTATATAACCTAAATAATAAATAATAAATCTAATTTTTATTTTTATTCATTATAATTTTAAATATTCATTTTAATTTTTTTAGTTTATTTATATAGAAATATTAATTACAAAATAAATAATTAGTTAGACATATATAATTTAAATAAATTATTTTTTTTAAAAAAAAATATAAGCTTATAAAAATAAACAATTTCAAAAATTTAAAATTTTATTTAGTAATATAATTTACTTTGATTTTGAATTATTTTGGGTTTTGCAAATATATTTTAATTAATATTTATCTTATTAATAATAGTTTATTAATTTATTTTTGATCATCAAAATAATATATATTAATAAAATTTTTTATATTGAATTTACATCAAATATAATTATTAAGATTATTATAACTAAGTATTGTATATATATTTTAGAACTATTAAAAAATTAGTATATTTTTAAAGGTTATAACCTATGAAATCACGAAAATTCATTAAAATATATTTTTTGTTATTTCATTGATTAAATAAAACCTATAAATCAATAAATAAAACCTAAATGTGTAAACATATAAATCAATAAACTCATTAACCCCAAAACCACAATAAACTTAAACCATTAAATAGGTATACCCTAAATAATAAATCATAAATCTCATTTTTATTAGTATTCATTATAATTTTATATAATCATTTTAATTATTTATAAGTTTATTTTTATAAAAATATAAATTAAAATATAAATTAATAGCTAGACAAATTTAAATTAAATAATTTAATTTTCATCAAAAAATATATAAGCTTATAAATGGATACAAAAATTTAAAAATTTAAAATTAATATTTAGTAAAATATTTCACTTTGATTTTGAATCATTTTAGGTTTTGCAAATATATTTTAAACAATATTTATCTTATTAATAATTGTTTATTAATCTTTTGTATGATCATTATTATAATATTTATTAATATAATTGTTTATATTGAATTTACATTATATATAATTATTAAGATTATCATAACTAAATATAGTATTCCCATTTAAAAAAAATTTAAAAATTGTTATAGTTTCAAAGGTTATATTAAATTTTTTGTTATTTTATTTTTTAAATAAAACCTATAAACCACTAAATTCTAGGGGTGATCATGGGACAAGACGGGATGAAGATTACAAATTTCCAGTCCCTTCCCATAGTTCGGAGATTTTTTTTTTAAAGATCCAGACCCATCCCATAGGTTGAAAATATCAGGATGGGATGGGAATGAAATCGGGGATTTTGGTTAGGAGAAAACGGTTCTGGGACGGAATGGAGTTCGACCATTTTTTTCAATTTATTTTCTTCAAACCGTCCAAGTTGGTTCATGTCGAAACCATTTGTTGTACCATTTATCATTCCTTAGTTATGTATCTTTCAAACTCAAATTGGGCCAATTTTGTTTTGTCAAATAGGCTGAATACCACAAACGAGTTCCATTACCTTTTCAAAAGCTTTGATGTGCAGAAAAGGAAAGAAGAGTTAAATAGAACGGGACCGAGTTGAGTGCTTAATTTGGTTCTTTGTTTTTTCACAAGTTGGCTTTATTCAGCCGAGTGAAAGTTAACCATAATAGCAATACTACATTTTTTAAACAATTACTTAAAATATTAAGGAATAGCTAAAGATTACCACAAACATTCGTGGCATCAATTACTACTTAGGTAATTGCTAAAATTAGGCAGCTTAATATAACAAAAAAATACAACTAATAACAACCATGATAATAATCATTTTAAAGGTCTATTCCGGAACAGTAACCAAAATATAAAACCAATTAATTATCTCTTCTACAACTCCTCCCTTTTCTTCTTCCACTATAGACGGATAACCAAAGATAAAAACGTGTTAATCATGTAGACATAAATTTCTAAGATGAAAGAGTAATAAAAAAAAATATTACCTTAAACAATTTAATACACCCATTCCAAATTTAGTTGGCCAACTATAGTTGGAAGAATATTTGGATCTTGTGACCCCTCATAAAATTGTAATTGAACCATATTTATATTAAATTGAATGAATAAAATAAGTAAAAGTGAAATTAAAATTTACAAGATTTGTATATTAACCTGATTCATTATCATCAAGGTCTTGAACTAATTATTCAATTTCAATAGGTTTGTTTGAGGTTCTCAACCAATCTTGTAGACATATGAGAACTTCAGCTATAATTGGTGTTAAAGAACTCCTAAATTTATCTAAAGTTCTCCTCCCAGTGCTAAATATAGATTCATAAGCCACAGTAGATCCTTGGATAGCAAATACATCCCTTGCTACATTTACCAAAGAAGGATACCTCACCTCATTTACCTTCCACCAATTTAGAAGATCAAAATCAATTCTATTTTTTCAAGTTTGTCCTCCAAGTACCTATCCAAATCTTCCAAAGCTGCAACTTTTTGTTCTTTCTCCAATTCAACAAAAAAAATCATCAACATAAGTATCACTACCATCAAATAAATCATCATTTTCTTCAACACAGTAGTAAAGAAATCATCTTTTGATTCATCTTCATTTAAATCTTTATAAACATCAGTCATCTCATTTAAAGCATTTATAACCTTTTTCACCAAATTTTTAGCCAATTCCTCACCATAATGCTAAGTGTACTTAACCTTGAGATATTTGAGCTTATATCTAGGATCCAACACTACTGCTACAAAAAGCATAATATTTTTTGACAGAAGAGAACCCCAATATTTGTTGAATTTATGCCTCATTTTTATACCAATTTCAGAGACCATCGTATCTCTACTATTTTCACAAAGCTCATTTTTTTTTCAAAATTCGAATAATCTCAGGAAAATAAACACTATAGGTAAAATATTATAAGCCTGAAAATTTGAAAGTTACCTCATAAAAAGTTTTCAAGAAACGAGCCAAAATTTTGGAATTTGTCCAGTCTCTCTCACTTGGAACGTTTGAACCAAACTCCTTCAAAAAACTTTTGTCTTTGTCATCCAACTTATCAAATTCTTTTTGATATTTTATATCAGTTTGTAGCATCAAATAAGTTGAATTCCATCTTGTAGGACAATCTAATTGCAATGAAGATCCATATGTCAAGTTTGCTTCTTCAACACATAACTTATAAAATATCTTATCTTTTAGGACTGCTCCTCACATATTTCACCACACCTCTAATTTTTTGAATAGCACACTCAACTACTGCAATTCCATCTCTGACAATTAAGTTTAGGATATGAGCTCAACATCTCATATGAAAATGCTCGCCTCTCAAAGGTACAACACTTTTCTTCACAATCCTTTTTTTCAATTGTTCAACTGCAACATCATTATATTGATGCATTGCCAACAGTAATGCACATCAACTTTCACAAACCCCATTCATTCATGCAAAACTGAATAGCATTTCTAATATTAACTCCAGAATGACTTTTAATTTGACAAAAGTTCAAAAGCCTTTTATGCATATTCTATTGAGAATCAATGAAATGAATACTAACACATATATAAGACAAATTTTGAATGCTAGTCCAAGTGTCTGTAGTCAATGAAACTCTACAACAATGAGATGATATGCTATCAAATAATTTCTTCTTTTCCTTCACAAACAAAATAAAACAATTCCTCAATATAGAGTGCCTAGATGGAATTTTAAATTGAGGCACACTAACTTCAAAAAACACCTTAAACTCATCCCTCTCAACAAAACAAAAAGGCAATTCATCTTTTATGATCATTTTCACCAAAGCCTCCCTAACTAGTTGTTGATCAAATTGCCAACAAGTTAATTTGTTATCCTCTGAACTAGTACCTTTAGTGAAACTCAACAAAGATTGTGACTTGTCTTTACCTTTGTGAGCTTCTATTAATTCTTTTTTGGGTGGAAATTTCCTACAAGTCTCTCTAAACTATTTTTATAAACTCGAAGTACCTTGATCACTTTTTGCAAAATATTCCTTCCTACACCATATACAAGCTGCCCTACTAGTTTCTTTTCTCTCTGAATCATTTAATATCTCATAAGTTTCCCAAATAGCATACTTATACTTTTTATGAGCTTGAGGTTCAGATAAACATTGACTTTCTTTTAGAATCGGAATTGAAGAACCTGCCGTAATAATAGGAGGGTTTGTGAAAGGATGATGATTGGATTTACAAGTACTTTGATCATTTGAGATGTTATCATCTTCAATTTATTGTAATTTTCGTTTACCGCTGGATTGTGCCATCTGCATTGCCATTAATTAATATGATATGTTAAGCATAAATACATATAAATATTTTAAACAAGCAAGCTCTACAAAACTGACTGTAACACATTCAGCCCACTCCTTCGGCCCAACCATAACACCACAACCAATACTCAACAAAACTAACTGAGATACATAATAATAATAATTAATCACTTAATTCTCGTCAGAAAAACAAACCAAAAGGATGGTGGCATCTGAGACATGGTGGAGGCAACCAGAAGTGTGATGGACAAGGGGTGGACCGAACTGAACATGGCTGGAATGGCATAAGGTGGCCTCGAACTCGTCGGAATAGCAATAGGTGCATAGGAATTGGATGGGTAGTAGCGCAATTCGTGGCATCTTCATGTTATATATATATATATTATATATTCCTGGTTCTAGTATCGGTTTTTTAGGATGGGATGGTTCTCGGGATGGATTTTGCTTAAGATCCGGAATCGTCCCAAAAGAAAAAATATGTGACAGAACGGGACGGGAAAAGTCAAAGTCAACGGATTTTTCTCATTCCCGATTTTTTCAGGACAAGACTTTGGGTCGGGTCGTGAATCTCCGAGTCCCGTGAGGAGCCCTACTAAATGCATATAAAGTTAAATCAGTAAACTCCTAAACCCCGTAATGCCAAAATACATAAACCATTAAATGGCTAAATACTACTTAATAATTATTAAATCTATTTTTTATTGCTATTTATTATATTTTTAAATATTCATTTTAATTATTTATTAGTGTATTTATTTAGAAATATTTATTACAAAATAAATTATGAGTGGGACAAATATAATTTAAATAATATATTATTTATCTAATAAAAATATACGCTTATAAAAGAAGTATAAATTTAAAAATTAAAAATTATTATCAAGTAATATAAGTTACTTAATTTTGAATCAATTAGGGTTTTGTAAATATTTTTTAATTAATATCTATCTTAATATTAATAGTTTATAAATTAATTTTTGATCATTATTATAATATCTATCAATAAAATTATTTATATTAAATTTATATTATATATAATTATTAATATTATTATAACAATATACTATATTAAAATTTCAAAAAATTTTAAATATTATTATATTTTCAAATGTTATAACCTATGAAAATAATAAAAAATTATAGAAATTTTTTTGTTATTTTATTTTTTTAAATAAAACCTATAAACCAATAATAGCCTGAAAACATAAATCGCTAACCTCCTAACGACAAAACCTCTAAATACTTAAATCATTAAACTGGTAGACATTAATAATAAATCATAAATCTCATTTTAATTTTATTCAGTATAATTTTAAATTTTTATTTTAATTATTTATCAATTTATTTTATAGAAATATAAATAACAAAATAAATTATTTTTGAGACAGATCTAATTTAAATTAAACCGGTATCCCTAAATAAAAATAATAAATCTCATTTTTTTAATTATAATTTTAAATATTCATTTTGATTATTTATTTGTTTATTTATATATAAATATTAATTACAAAATAAATTGAGTTAGACAAATATAATTTATATAGATTATTTTTCATCAAAAAATTATTGATAAACTTTTTAAAAGAAAAAAAAATTCAAAACAAAAATTATTATATAGTAATATATTTTGCTTTTTTCTGAATCTTTTTAGGTTTTGTAATTATATTTTAATTGATATCTATCTTATTAATAATAGATTATTAATTTATTTTTTGATCATTATTAGAATATTTATCAATAAAATTGTTTATACTGAATTTATATGATATATAAATATAATGATTATTATAACTAAATATTGTATTCACATTTAAAAAAAAATTAAAAATTATTATATTTTCAAAGGTTATAACCTTTGAAAATATCAAAAAATAATAAAAATAACTTTTTTATTATTTTATTTTTTAATAAAGCCTATAAACCACTAAATGCATACACAGTTAAATCAGTAAACTCCTAAACCTCTTAATGCCAAAATACATAAACCATTAAACCACTATATACTACTTAATAATTAATAAATCTAATTTTTATTTCTATTTTTATAATTTTAAATATTCATTTTAATTATTTATTAGTTTATTTTTATAGAAATATTTATTACAAATTAAATTATGAGAGCGACATATATATTTTAATTAATTTATTTTTAATAAAAAAAATATATGCTTATAAAAGAAGTAAAAATTTAAAAATTAAAAATTATTATCTAGTAATATATTTTACTTTAATTTTGAATCAATTTGGGTTTTGTAAAAATTTTTTAATTAATATCAATCTTTTTATTTATAATTTATTAATTTAATTTTTGATCATTATTATATTATCTATCAATAAAATTATTTATATTGAATTTATATGCTATATAATTATTAATATTATTAAAACTAAATATTATATTCACATTTCAAAAAATTTTAATATTATTATATTTTCAAAGGTTATACGCTATGAAAATGAGAAAAAATTACAAATTTTTTTTTGTTATTTTATTGTTTAAATAGAACCTATAAACCAATAAATGCCTAAAATAATGAATTGCTAAACTCATAAACGACAAAACCTTTAAATACTTAAACTATTAAACAGGTGTACATAAATAAAAAATCATAAATCTCAATTTAATTTTTATTAACTATAAATTTAAATTTTTATTTTAATTATATATCAGTTTATTTTTATTGAAATATTATTTACAAAATAAATTATTAGTGAGACAAATCTAATTTAAATAATTTTTTTTATCAATAATTTTTTATCAGTTTAAAAATATATATCCGTATAAAAAGAGGCAAACTTTTAAAAACAAAAATTTATTATTTAGTAATATATTTTATATTTATTTTGAATCATTTTAGATTTTGCAATCATATTTTAATTTATATCATTCTTATTAATAATAGTTTATTAATTTTTTATTGATCATTATTATAATATCTATTAATAAAAGTATTTATATTGAGTTTACATTATTTATAATTATAAATTATTATTACTGAATATTATATTCACATTTAAAAAAAATTAAAAATTAATATAATTTCAAAGGTTATAACCTTCAAAAATTAAAAAAAATCAAAAAATTAAGTTTTTTATTATTTCATTCTTTAAATAAAAACTATAAATCACTAAAGGCCTAAACACTTAAATCACTAAACCCCAAAACACCTAAATACTTAAACCATTAAACTAGTATATCCTGAATAATATATAATAAATCTCTATTTTATTTGTATTCATTATATTTTTAAATATTCATTTTAATTATTTATTGTTTTATTTTTATAGAATTATAAATTAAAATTAAATAATGAGGAAAACAAATATAATTTAAATAATTTACTTTTAATAACAAAAAATATAAACTTATAAAAAGAAGCAAAACATCAAAGAAAGTATTATTTTGTAATATATTTTACTTTGATTTTGAATAAATTTATGTTTTGCAAATATATTTAAAATAATATCTATCTTATTAATAATAGTTTATTAATTTATTTTTTCATCATTAATATAATATATTCCATTATAATTGTTTATATTGAATTTACATGATATATAATTATTAAGATTATCATAACTAAATATAGTATTCACATATAAAAAAAATTTAAAAATAATTATATTTTCAAAGTTTATAACCTTCAAAAATTAGAAAAAATAACAAAAATAAATTTTTTGTTATATCATTGTTTAAATAAAACTTATAAACCATTAAATGCCTAAATACATAAATATCTAAACTGCTAAACCCCGAAGCCCCTAAATACTTAAACCTTTAAACTCGTAAACCTTAATATAATTTAAATAATTTATAGAAATATTAATTACAAAATAAATTATGAGTGATACAAATATAATTTAAATAATATATTTTTCATCAAAAAAACATATAAGCTTATAAAATGATGCAAAAACTAAAAAAAAATTATTATTTAGTAATAAATTTTACTTTGATTTTGAATCATTTTAGGTTTTTTAATTATATTTTAATTTATATCTATCATATTGCAAATAGTTTATTAATTTATTTTTTGATAATTGATTTAATATCTATCAATAAAATTGTTTATATTTAGTTTATATTATATATAGTTATAATATTTATTATTACTAAATATTGTATTCACTTTTTTAAAAAATTTTAAAATTATTATATTTTCAAATGTAATAACCTTTGAAAATTTGAAGAAATATCAAAAATAATTTTTTTGTTATTTCACTGTTTGAATAAAACATATAAACCATTAAAAGCCTAAATACTTAAATCAATAACTTCTAAATCTCGAAAACCCTAAATAGAAAAATTTTTTAAACATGTAATTCTTAAATAATAAATATAAAATCTCATTTTTATTTTTTTAATTATAATTTTAAATATTCATTTTAATTATTTATTTGTTTATATTTATATAAATATTAATTACAAAATAAATTATAAGTTAGGCAAATATAATTTATATAAATTATTTTTCAACAAAAAAATATAGATAAACATAATAAAAGAATAAAAAAATTATAAACAAAAAAATATTATATAGTAAAATATTTTGCTTTGTTTCTGAATCATTTTATGTTTTGTAATTATATTTTAATTGATATCCAACTTATTAATAATATATTATTAATTTATTTTTTGATCATTATTAAAATATTTATCAATAAAAATGTTTATATTGAATTTATATGATATATAAATTTAATAATTATTATAATTAAATATTGTATTCACTTTTGAAAAAAGTTTTAAAATTTTTATATTTTCAAATATTATAACCTTTGAACATGTGAAAAAATAAAAAAAAATATTTTTTTTGTTATTTTATTGTTAAAATAAAACTTATAAATCACTAATTGCATAAACACTTAAATCACTAAACTACAAAATTCAGATACCCCTATATAGATAATCCTTTAAATCAGTATACCCTAAATAATAATTAATAAATCTCATTTTTATTTGTTTTCATTATAATTTAAAAAATTCATTTTGATTGTTATGTTTTTTATTTATATATATATTGTAATTATAAAATAAATTATAAGATAAAAATATAATTTATAAAAATAATTTTTCATCAAAAAATAGATAAGCTTATAAAAAGAATAAAAATTTAAAACAAATAATTATTATTAAGTAATATATTTTGCTTTGCTTTTGAATCATTTTAGGTTTTGATATTATATTTTAAGTAATATCAATATTATTCATAATAGATTTTTAATTTATTTTTTGATAATTATTAGTATATCTTTCGATAGCATTATTTATATTGAATTTATATGCTATATAATTATGATGATTATTATAAAAAAATCTTATATTCACTTTTGAAAAAACTTTAAAAATTATTATATTTTCAAAGATTATAATCTTAAAAAATGAGAAAGAATACAAAAAATAAATTTTTTGTTATTTCTTTTTTAAATAAAAACTATAGACCACTAAATGTTTACTTACTTAATTTAGTAGCTCATAAAACTTGAAACCCCTAAATACATAAACCTTATAACAGTTGTATAATACTTAATAAATAATAAATCTCATTTTTATTTCTATTTATTATAATTTTAATTATTTATATTTTAATTTTTTAAAAAATTAATTACAAAATAAATTTCGAGTGAGACATATTATTTAAATAATTTTTTTTAATCATAATAAATATAAGTTTATAAAATGATGGAAAAATTTAAAAATTAAATATTATTATTTAGTAATATATTTTTATTTGATTTTGAATCATTTTGTATTATGTAAATATATTTTAATTAATATTTAAATTTTAATAATAGTTTATTAATTTAATTTTTGATCATTATTATAATATCTATCAATAAAATTTTAATATTCAATTTATATGATATATAATTAATAAGATTAATATAATTATACATGGTATTAACATTTCAAAAGATTTTAAAAATTATTTTATTTTCAAAGGTTATAACCTTTGAAAATATAAAAAAAATCAAAAAAAAATTATTTTTATTATATAAATAAAACCTATATACCACTAAATTCCTAAAAACATAAATTGCTAAACTTCTATATGAAAAAACCCCTAAATAATTGATCCATTAAACTGGTATACCATATATAATTGTTGGGCAATTGTGTTTCCACGATAGTGAGATTGAGATACAGAAACACAGAAACAACAGAAAAGAAGCAATATATATATCCCAATACAGCAACCATCCAAGATATAATCAAAAAATGAAAAATAAACACCAAAAATAATGTGGTTCGCTAGTCGCTCAGTACGACTAGCTAAATCCACCAAAAAAAGCTTTGCATTGCAGATTAAAGCAACAGAAATGTCTTACAGTATGCAGCCCATAGAATAGTCGCGATAAATCGCACAGAGAGAAGAGAGAGAGATGATTAACAGTTCCACGGGTCGAAAAATAGCCACCCGAAAATAAAATTACAAAACATTTTATATTAAAATTTCTCTCGGTTTATTTAACCTGAGCGGGTCGGATCATGAGATGGGTCAGGCTCTGCGCCAATTTCGGCCCGCTATCCGATCAGTGAGTCCTCCGTTATTATGCTACTATTGCATCCCCGGCCTCTTAATATTTCCTTTCCTGTACTTACATAAAAATATTAAAAAGGAAAAAATATTTGGTTATACAAACAGATTATCAAAAAATAAATTACATATACAACAATAATAAATCTTAAATTTCATTTTAATTTGTATTCATTATAATTTAAAATATACATTTTAATTATTTATTCGTTTATTTTTATATAATTATTTATTACAGAATAAATTGATTTAGACAAATATAATTTATAGAATTATTTTTCATCAAAAAAATATAGATTAACTTTTTAAAAGAAAAAAAATTCAAAAGAAAAAATTATTATATAGTAATATATTTTGCTTTGTTTCTGAATCATTTTAGGATTTGTAATTACATTAAAATTGATATCTATCGTATTAATTAAAGATTATTAATTTATTCTTTGATCATAATTAGAATTTTTATCAATAAAAAAATATATATTATATTTATATGATATATAAATATAATGTTTATTATAACTAAATATTGAATTAACCTTTGAAAAAAATTTAAAAATTATTATATTTTCAATGGTTATAACCTTTGAAAATATCAAAAAATAAAAAAAAAATTTTGATATTTTTTTAAAATAACACCTATAAACCACTAAATGCATGCACAGTTAAATCAGTAAACTTCTAAACCCCGTAATGCCAAAATACATAAACCATTAAACTGCTATATACTACTTAATAATTAATAAATCTAATTTTTAATTCTATTTATTATAATTTTAAATATTCATTTTAATTATTTATTAGTTTATTTTGATAAAAATATTTATTACAAAATAAATTATGAGTGCGACAAATATAATTTAAAAAATATATATGGTTATAAAAGAAGTAAAAATTTAAAAATTAAAAATTGTTATCCAGAAATATATTTTACTATAATTTTGAATCAATTTGGGTTTTGTAATTATTTTTTAATTAATATCTATCTTAAAATCAATAGTTTATAAATTTAATTGTGATCATTATTATAATATATATCAATAAAATTGTTTATATTGAATTTATATGATATATAATTATTAATATTATTATAACTAAGTATTGTATTCACATTTCAAAAAATTTTAAATATTAGAATATTTTCAATGGTTATAACCTATGAAAATGAGAAAAAATTTTAGAAATTTTTTTTTATATTTTATTTTTTAAAATAAAACCTATAAACCACTAAAAGCCTAAAACATAAATCTTTAAAATCCTAAATTAGAAAACCTCTAAATACTTAATCCATTAAACTGGTATACAATAATAATAAATCATAAATCTCATTTTAAATTTTATTCAGTATAATTTTAAATTTTTATTTTAAATATTTATCAGTTTATTTTTATAGAAATATTAATTACAAAATAAATTATTAGTGAGAAATATCTAATTTAAATTAAACCAGTATCCCTAAATAATAAATAATAAATCTCATTTTTTTTCATTATAATTTAAATATTCATTTTAAATATTTATTTGTTTATTATTATAAATATATTAATTACAAAATAAATTATGAGTTAGACAAATATAATTTATATAAATTATTTTTCATCAAAAAAATATACATAAACTTTTTAAAAGAAAAAAATATTCAAATCAAAAAATTATTATATAGTAATATATTTTGCTTTGCTTCTGAATCATTTTAGGTTTTGTAATTATATTTTAATTGATATCTATCTTATTAATAATAGATTATTAATTTATTTATTGATCATTATTAGAATTTTATCAATAAAATTGTTTATATTGAATTTATATGATATATAAATATAATGATTATTATAACTAAATATTATATTTATATTTGAAAATAATTTAAAAATTATTATATTTTTAAATGTTATCATCTTTAAAAATGAGATAAAATCACAAAAATAAATTTTTTGTTATTTTATTTTTTATATAAAACCTATAAACTACGAAATGCCTAAATGCTTAAATCATTAAACTCCTAAACATCAAAACACTTAAATACTCAAACATTTAAACCATCTTTAAAGGTTTAAGTATTTATAAATAATATATAAATATCTATCAAAAAATAATAGTTTATTAATTTATTTTTTGATCATTATTATATTTATATTTATATATAGTTTATTAATATCTATCAATAAAATTGTTTATTTTTAATTTACATGATATATAATTATTAAGTTTATCATAACTAAATATTGTATTCACATTTGAAAAAAATTTAAAAATTATTATATTTATAAAGATTATAACCTTCAAAATTGATAAAAAATTTGAAAAATAATTTTTTTTGTTATTTAATTGTTTAAATATAACATATAAACTACTAAATGCCTAAACACTTAAATCACTAAACTCCTAAACTCTTAAATACTTAAACCATTAAACCGGTATATCCTAAATAATTAATCATTAATCTCATTTTTATTTGTATTCATTATAATTTTAATATTCATTATAATTATTTATTAGTTTATTTTTATAGAAATATTAATTGCAAAATAAAATTATGAATGAGACTAAAATAATTTAAATAATTTATCTTCATCAAAAAAATTTATAATCATATAAGAAGAATCAAAAATTTAAAAATAAAAAATTATAATTTAGTAATATATTTTACTTTGATTTTGAATCGTTTTAGGTTTTGCAAATATATTTTAATTAATATCTATCTTATTAATAATAGTTTATTAATCTATTTTATGATCTATATTATAATATCGATCAATAAAATTATTTATATTGAATTTACATAATATTTAATTTTTATGATTATTATAATTAAATATTGTATTAACAATGGAAAAAAATTAAAAAGTATAATATTTTCAATGGTTATAAACTTGAAAATGACAAAAAATTATAAAAATAATTTTTTTGTTATTTAATTATTTAAATAAAACGTATAAACCACAAAATACCTAAATACTTAAATTACTAAACTCCTAAACCCTGATACTACTGCACCACACACACATAGCGATGGATCACAGTACACACGTGCACATATTATTGTCCATTTTGGTGTAGAATTTAGTGGGGCCAGCAAGTCCTGGAAGCAGCCAGATGTATGGACAAACAGCTTGTAGAGGGCCCCACTAGCAAGCCGGGATGATAACATTCAGACAACAGACGAGACCGAGCAAAGTAGTAGGGAGTAAACCCATGAGCATCTAGGAATGGGTCCCACTAGCCCTATCAGGCAGCATAGAGGGCCACCCAACCATCGCCCAACAGGAGTAGCGGGTAATCCATGATTAATTGGAGAGCCGACAAAATCCGAAGCATCACCAAGCATAGCTAATAAGCAATGGAGTCCAGACCAGCCACACTGGAGCGAAAGATTCAAACTTGTAGTTTATGTTTGTAATCTTATTTGTATTTTGGACTTTGTATACACCATGTACTTGTAGAGATGGATCATGACATACTCACACACACAATCTTGTCTATTGTCTATGTAGCATGCAATTAGGGCAACTGAACCCATGAGTATCTCTAAGTGGGGCCTACTAATGCATTTTGTAAATACACATTAGCCGATGCTACATTCCCGGGAGCAGAAGACCCATCTTTATAGCATTTTGTAATTTTACTTGTTTTCTATCTTGGTTGTACGCGTAGATAATTAGACTATGTGATAGACCTCATCACACATGCACACCGATGCATGCATATTTTTTGATATTTTGTCGGTGCAACATACAGCCTCTTCTTGGAGCTCGAGGCGGAAGCAATCTAACCCAAGAGATACTCTTTTGAGGATCTTTGGAGCAAAAGAATGTGGAATTCAGAGGAGAGAATGAATTGACAAAGTGCCGTAGATATGGACTTGTGGATTTATGGCTATTCAGTTTTACATGAATTCCATTGCATAGTAATTACATATGCAAACGCTTGATGCTGCATGTCACACACATGCACAATCTTATATTTGCATAGTTTTAATATGGTGCATCATTCAGGTTCCTCCAAAAGGCTTTGACAAATCCGAATGGAAATGATGCTGTGTGCATAATGACTCACTACCAACTCTGAAGTCCGGGAATGCCAGGTGATTTTAGTTGTATTCGTATGGTAGGAATTATTAGGCATTATGTTTTTTATGTATTTTATGCATAGAATCATTAAGGTGCATAGGATTTGGTGGGCTGGCCTAAATTAGTCAGCTTTTTAGTCTCTTGTAAGTTGTGTGCCTAAATTATATAAAAGTGTGTATTTTCCAAAAAAAACAATAAAAAATCATAAACCTAAACTTTAAATCCTAAACCTTAAGCCATAAACTATAACCCTAATCCATAAACACTAAATCTTAAATCTCATATTTTGCACTTTTATAATCAAATGACTAAGTGTTAAATTTAAATTGAAATTCACAACTTTTAGGAATGTCACAGATTTAACTTTTTGTATATGTAACACAAAGTCATGACTGAAGGGGTGAGTTATGGATTCAGTCACTTTCTTGCTTTAGATTATTGTAGCATTAGCAATGGTCATGATTATATATTTTGTCTCTAGAACACAAAATCATATCGATGAGAATATGTCATAACTTGTGTCTCTCTTTTGAACATATTGTCATGGCACTAAGAATGATCATGAATACATATTTAATCACTATAATACTGGGTCACAGTATTGGATATGTCCATAGCTTGTGCATTTTATCTTTATATTGCAAAGTCATTGCACTAGGAATGATTGTAACTTTGGACATTCCTCAAGAGCAAAAGTCATGACGCTAGAAATAGTTAAAGCTCGAGTACTACTCTTTATAACTTTCTATAGCTAAAATTCTTAAGATTTGAAATATCACTATGGCTTTTTCCTTTGATTTGTGAACTCAAGTGTCAATATACAAGACTAATATTTTGAGCATTGATTAAAACCTTTTATACGTTTTAATATGATTTATTTACACCTTTTTGGGTATTGTGAACTTGTATACATATCTAATTTAATATAAAAAGAAAGAAATGATACTTTTCATATCGATGAGGATATAAAAAAAGGATTAGACATTCTAATAAAATAATTTTTTGATTCTTGATAGAAAGAGAGCCCATACTTCTTGCCCTGCTCAAACCACCCAAGGGCTAGTTTGTTCTAATATGCTACAAGGTTGTTATTTTGTTAGAGGAGAACTATGTTTTAAAAAAATTGCTTTGAGTGTGTGCATGAGAGATATTTTAGAAGAAATTACAATAATCAATATAACTAGCATCCTCAACAACTATTTATTTCTACACATAGGGGTACAACTTTGGTTTAGTCTGTTAGCGTACATGAGTCAAATAACCTTTGATAGCCCAGTGATTCAACATCAAATATGATGAGACATAATAGAGATAAAGTAAAAGCTCCTATTATTTTGGTTAGAGCTTTAGCAATCATTCTAGAGTTGAGAGAGGAACAAAATAAATTATTTTAATTATTCAGTATAATTTTAATTTTTATTTTAATTATTTATCAGTTTATTTTTATAGAAATATTAATTACAAAATAAATTATTAGTGAGATAGATCTAATTTAAATTAAACCGGTATATCCTAAATAATAAAGAATAAATCTCATTTTTATTTTCATTTTAATTTAAATATTCAAATTTAATTATTTATTTGTTTTTTTTATATAAATATTAATTACAAAATAAATTATGAGTCACACAAATATAATTTATATAAATTATTTTTCATCAAAATAATATAGATAGACTTTTTAAACGAAAAAAAAATTTCAAAACAAAAAATTAATATATAGTAATATATTTTGCTTTGCTTCTGAAACATTTTAGGTTTTGTAATTATATTATAATTGATATCAATCATATTAATAATAGCTTATTAATTTTTTTTGATCATTATTAAAATATTTATCAATAAAATAGTTTATATTTAATTTATATGATATATAAATATAATGATTTTTATAACTAAATATTGAATTCACTTTTTAAAAAAATTTAAAAATTATTATATTTTTTAATGTTATAACCTTTAAAAATATCAAGAATTAACAAAAATATATTGTTTGTTTTTTATTTTTTTAAATAAAACCTATAAACTAATAAATGCGTACACAGTTAAAAAAGTAAACTCCAAGACCCCGTAATGCCTAAATACTATAACCATTAAACTGATATATAATACATAATAAATAATAAATCTAATTTTTTATTTCTATTTATTATAATTTTAAATATTCATTTTAATTATTTATTAGTTTATTTTTATAGAAATATTTATTACAAAATAAATTATGAGTGCGACAAATATTATTTAAATAATTTATTTTTAATGAAATAATATAAATACGTATATAAAAGAAGTAAAAATTTAAAATTATTATCCCGTAATATAATTTACTTTAATTTTGAATCAATTTGTGCTTTGTAAATATTTTTTAATTAATTTTATTCTTTTTATTCAATAGTTTATTAATTTAATTTTTGATTATTATTATAATATCTATCAATAAAATTGTTTATATTGAATTTATATGATATATAGTTATTAATATTATTATAACTAAAATATTATATTTACATTTAAAAAAATTTTAAATATTATTATATTTTCAAAGTTTATAACCTATGAAAATGAGAAAAAATTGTAAATTTTTTTTTATTATTTTATTGTTTAAATAAAACCTATAAACCACTAAATGCCTAAAAACATAAATCGCTAAATTTACAAATGACAAAACATCTAAATACTTAAACCATTAAACTGGTATACATTAAAAATAAATAATAAATCTCATTTTAATTTTTATTCAGTATAATTTAAAATTTTTATTTTAATTATTTATCAGTTTATTATTATAGAAATATTAATTACAAAATAAATTATTAGTGAGACAGATCTATTTTTAATTAAACAGGTATCCTTAAATAATAAATAATAAATCTTATTTTTTTTCATTATAATTTTAAATATTCATTTTAATTATCTATTTGTTTATTTTTATATAAATATTAATTACAAAATAAAATATGATTTACACAAATATAATTTATATAAATTCTTTTTAATCAAAAAATATAGATAAACTTTTTAAAATAAAAAAAAATTTAAAACAAAAAATAATTATATTGTAATATAATTTGCTATGCTTATAGATTATTTTAGGTTTTGTAATCATATTTTATTTGATATCTATCTATTTAATAATAGATTATTTATTTATTTTTTATCATTATTAGAATATTTATTAATAATATTGGTTATATTGAATTTATATGATATTTAAATATAATGATTATTATAATTAAATATTGTATTCACTTTTAAAAATAATTTAAAAATTATTATATTTTCAAAGGTTATAGCATTAAAAAATGAAAAAATATAATAAAAATAAATTTTTTGTTATTTCATTTTTTAAATAAAACCAATAGATCATTAAATCCTTACTTTCTTAAATCATTAAGCTCATAAATCTCGAAACCCCTAAATACATAAACCTTTTAACAGTTGTATACTACTTAATAAATAATAAATCTCATTTTTATTTGTATTTATTATAATTTTAAATATTCATTTTAATTATTTATAGTTTAATTTTTTACAAAAATTAATTACAAAATAAATTTCGAGTGAGACAAATATTATTTAAATAATTTATTTAAAAAAATATAACTTATAAAAAGAAGAAAAATTTTAAAAATTAAATATTATAATTTTGAAATAATTTTGAAAAATTTTAAATATTTTGAATCATTTTTTGTTATGTAAATATATTTTAATTTATAATATATTATTAATAATTGTTTATTAATTTAATTTTTGATCATTATTATAATATCTATCATTAAAATTATTTATATTGAATTTATATGATATATAATTAGTAAGATTAATATAATTATATATTGTATTCACATTTCAAAAAATTTTAAAAATTATTTTATTTTTAATGTTTATAACCTTTGAAAATCAGAAAAAATCAAAAAAAGAATTTTAAATTTTTATTATATAAATAAATCCTATAAACCACTAAATGCCTAAAAACATAAATTGCTAAACTCCTAAACGACAAAACTCCTAAATACTTAAACCATTAAACATGTGTACATTAATAAAAAATCATAAATCTCAATTTAATTTTTATTAAGTATAATTTTAAATTTTTATTTTAATTATTTATCAGTTTATTTTTATAGAAATATTAATTACAAAATAAATTATTAGTGAAATAGATCTAATTTAAATAATTTATTTTTCATCAAAAAAAAAAATATATCCTTATAAAAAGTGGCAAAATTATAAAAAAAGTTATTATTTAGTAATATAATTTATTTTGATTTTTAATCTTTTCAGAGTTTCTAATTATATTTTAATTTATATCATTCTTATTAATAATAATTTATTAATTTTTTATTGATCATTATTATTATATGTATTAATAAAATTATTTATTTTGAGTTTACATTATATATAATTTTTAAAATTATTATAACTAAATATTATATACACATTTTAAAAAAATTAAAAATTATTATATTTTCAATGGTTATAACCTTTAAAAATTAAAAAAAAAATCAAAAAATTAAATTTTTTTTTCATTCTTTAAATAAAAACTATAAATCACTAAATCCCTAAACACTTAAATCACTAGACCTCAAAACACCTAAATACTTAAACCATTAAACTAGTATATACTAAATAATAAATAATAAATCTCTATTTTATTTGTATTCATTATATTTTTAAATATTCATTTTAATTATTTATTAGTTTATTTTTATAGAATTATAAATTAAAAATAAATTATGAGGAAGACATATATCATTTAAATAATTTACTTGTAATAATAAGAAAATATAAACTTATAAAGAGAAGCAAAACATCAAAAAATATTTATTTAGTAATATATTTTATTTTGATATTGAATAAATTTATGTTTTGCAAATATATTTTAAATAAAATCTTTCTTATTAATATTAGTTTATTAATTTATTTTTTGATCAATAATATAATATATTTCAATATAATTGTTTATATTGAATTTACATGATATATAATTATTAAGATTATCATGACTAAATATTGTATTCACATATAAAAAAATTTAAAAATTGTTATATTTTCAAAGGTTATAACCTTCAAAAATGATAAAAAATAACAAAAATAAATTTTTTGTTATATCATTGTTTAAATAAAACTTATAAACCATTAAATGCCTAAAAACATAAATCCCAAAACTTCTAAACTCCGAAGCCCCTAAATACTTAAACCTTTAAACTCGTAAACCTTAAATATAATTTAAATAATATATTGAAATATTAATTACAAAATAAATTCTGAGTGATACAAAAATAATTTAAATAATTTATTTTTCATCAAAAAAATATATAAGCTTATAAAAAGAAGCAAAAACTAAAAAACAAAAATTATTATTTAGTAATAAATTTTACATTGTTTTTGAATCATTTTAGGTTTTTAAATTATATTTTAATTTATATCTATCATATTAATAATAGCATATTAATTTATTTTTTGATAATTGATATCATATCTATCAATAAAATTGTTTATATTTAGTTTATATTATATATAATTATAAAGATTATTATTACTAAATATTGTATTCACATTTTTAAAAAAAATTTAAAATTATTATATTTCAAAGGTTATAACATTTGAAAATGTGAAAAAATATCAAAAATATATTTATTGTTATTTCATCATTATATAAAACCTATAAACTACTAAATGACTAAAAACATAAATCGCTAAACTCCTAAATGACAAAAATGTTAAATACTTAAACCATTAAATTGGTAAACATTAATAATAATTCATAAATCTCATTTTAATTTTTAATCATTATAATTTTAAATTTTTATTTTTATTATTTATCAGTTTATTTTTATAGAAATATTAATTACATAATAAATTATTAGTGAGACAGATCTAATTTAAAATAAAATACTAACCCTAAATAATAAATAATAAATCTCATTTTTTTTTATAATTTTAAATATTCATTTTAATTATTTATTTGTTTATTTATATATAAATATTAATTACAAAATAAATTGAGCTAGACAAAAATTATTTATATAAATTATTTTTCATTAAAAATTTATAGATAAACTTTTTAAATGAAAAAAAATTTTAAAACAAAAAAATATTATATAGTAATTTATTTACCTTTGCTTCTAAATCATTTTAGATTTTGTAATTATATTTTAATTAATATCTATCTTTTTTTAATTGATATCTATCTTATTAATTATAGATTATTAATTTATTTTTTGATAATTATTAGAATATTTATCAATAATATTTTTTATATTGAATTTATATTATATATAAATATAATGATTATTATAACTAAATATTGAATTCACTTTTGAAAAAAATTTAAAAATTATTTTATTTTAAAAGGTTCATAACCTTTGGAATTATGAAAAATAATAAAAATAAATTTTTTGTTATTTTATTTTTTAAATAAAACCTATAAACCACTAAATGCATACACATTATATCAATAAATTTCTCAACCCCTTAATGCCTAAATACCAAAACCATTAAACCACTATATACTACTTAATAATTAATAAATTTAATTTTTATTTCAATTTATTCTTATTTTAAATATTCATTTTAATTATTTATTAGTTTATTTTTATAGAAATTTTTATTACAAAATAAATTATGAGTGCGACACATATAATTTAAATAATTTATTTTTATTCAAAAAAAATATATACGCTTTTAAAAGAAGTATAAAAGAAGTATTATTTAAAATTAAAAATTATTATCAACTAATATATTTTTACTTTAATTTTAAATCAATTTGGGTTTTGTAAATATTTTTTAATTAATATCTATCTTATAATAAATAATTTATTAATTTAATTTTTGATCATTATTATAATAACTATCAATAAAATTGTTTATATTTATTTTATATGATATAGAATTATTAAAATTATTATAACTAAAGATTTAATTCAAATTTCAAAAAATTTTAAATATTATTAAATTTTCAAAGGTTATAACATTTGAAAATGACAAAAAATTACAATTTTTTTATTATTTATTGTTTAAATAAAACATATAACTCACTAAATGCATAAAAACATAAATTGCTAAACTCTTGAACGATAAAACCTCAAAATACTTAAACCATTAAACTGGTATACATTAATAATAAATCATAAATCTCATTTTAATTTTTATTCAGTATAATTTTAATTTTTTTTTAATTTTTTATTAGTTTTATTTTTATTGAAAGATTAATTACGAAATAAATTATAAGTGAGACAGATATAACATAAATTAAACTGGTACACCCTAAATAACAAATAATAAATCTCATTTTTTTATTATAATTTTAAATATTCATTTTAATTATTAAATTTTTATTTTTATATAAATATTAATTAAAAAATAAATTATGACTTAGACAAATATAATTTATGTAAATTATTTTTAATCAAAAAATATAGATAAACTTTTTAAAATAAAAGAAATTTCAAAACAAAAAGTTATTATATAGTAATATATTTTGCATTCCTTTTGAATCATTTTATGTTTTATAATTATATTTTAATTGATATATATCTTATTAATAATAGATTATTAATTTATTTTTTAATCATTATTAGAATATTTATCACTAAAATTGTTTATATTGAATTTATATGGTATATAGATATAATGATTTTTATAACTAAATATTGAATTCACTTTTGAAAATAATTTAAAAATTATTAAATTTTCAAAGTATATAAACTTTTAAAATATCAAAAAATAATAAAAATAAATGTTTTGTTATTTTATTTTTTAAATAAAACTTATAAACCATTAAATGCATACACAATTAAATTAGTAAACACCTAAACCCTATAATACCAAAATAAATAAACCATTAAACTACAATATAATACATAATAATTAATAAATCTAATTTTAATTTCTATTTATTATATTTTTAAATATTCATTTTAATTATTTATTAGTTTATTTTTATAGAAATATTTATTATAAAATAAATTATGAGTGCGACAAATATAATTTAAATAATTAATTTTTAATCAAAAAAAAATATTCGCTTATATAAGAAGTAAAAATTTAAAAATTAAAAATTATTATCCAGTAATATATTTTACTTTAATATTGAATCAATTTGGGTTTTGTAAATATTTTTTAATTAATATCTATCTTATTATAATTAGTTTATTAATTTAATTTTTGATCATTATCATAATATCTATCAATAACATTATTTATATTGAATTTATAACATATATAATTACTAATATTATTATAACTAAATATTGTATTCACATTTCAAAAAATTTTAAATATTATTATATTTCCAAAGGTTATAACCTTTAGAAATGACAAAAAATTACAAAATTTTTTTTTATTTTATTGATTAAATAAAACCAATAAACTACTAAATGCCTAAAAACCTAAATCGCTAAACTCCTAAAAGACAAAACCTCTAAATACTTAAATCATTAAACATGTATACATTAATAATAAATCATAAAAATCATTTTAATTTTTATTCAATATAATTTTAAATGTTTATTTTAATTAATTTTCAGATTATTTTTATAGATATATTAAATAAAAAATATATTATTAGTAAGACTGATCTAATTTAAATTAGACTGGTATACCCAAAATAATAAATAATAAATAATAAATCTCATTTTTTTTAATTATAATTTTAAATATTCATTTTAATTATTTATTTGTTTATTTTTATATAAATATTAATTACAAAATAATTTATGAGTTACACAAATAAAATTTATATAAATTATTTTTCATCAAAAAATTATAGATAAACTTTTTAAAAGAAAAAAAAATTCAAAACAAAAAATTATTGTATAGCATTATATTTTGCTAAAATTCTGAACCAATTTAGGTTTTGTAAATATATTTTAATTGATATCTATCTTATTAATAATAGATTATTAAGTTATTTTTTCATTATTATTAGAATATTTTTGAATAAAAATGTTTATATTGAATTTATATGATATATAAATATAATGATTATTATAACTAAATATTATATTCACTTTTAAAAAAAATTTTAAATTTATTATATTTTCATCCTTTGAAAATGTGAAAAAATAAAAAAAAATATTTTTTCTTTTTAATTCAATTGTTTAAATAAAACCAATACACCACTAAATGCCTAAGCATTTAAATCACTAAACTACAAAATCCCGTAACCCTATATAGATAATCCTTTAAATTGGTATACCCTAAATAATAATTAATAAATTTCATTTTTATTTGTTTTCATTATAAATTAAAAAATTCATTTTGATTGTTTAGTTTTTTATTTTTATATATGTATTAATTATAAAATAAATTATGAGTTAAAAATATAATTTATAAATTTTTTTTTCTTCAAAAAATTGATAAGCTTATAAAAAAATTAAAAATTTAAAAACAAATAATTATTATCTAGTAATATATTCTACTTTGATTTTGAATCATTTTAGGTTTTGATATTATATTTTAAGTAATATCAATATTATTCATAATAGGTTTTTAATTTATTTTTTGATAATTATTATAATATCTATCAATAAAATTATTTATATTAAATTTATATGATATATAATTATTATGATTATTAATATTAAATATTGTATGCACTTTTGGAAAAAATTTAAAAATTATTATATTTTCAAAGGTTATAATCTTAAAAAATGAGAAAAAATAATAAAAATAAATTTTTATTTATCTTATTTTTTAAATAAAACCTATAGACCATTAAATGCTTACTTACTTAATTTAGTAAGCTCATAAACCCCAAAACCCATAAATACATAAACATTTTAGCATCTATATACTATTTAATAAATAATAAATCTCATTTTTATTTCTATTTATTATAATTTTAAATATTCATTTTAATTTTTATAGTTTAATTATTTAAAAAAATTGATTACATAATAAATTGTGTGTAAGACAAATATTATTTAAATAATTTATTTTTAATCAAAAAAAATATAAGCTTATAAAAAGAAGGACAAATTTAAAAATTAAATATTATTATTTAGTAATATATTTTGATTTGATTTTGAATCATTTTGTGTTATGTAAATATATTTTAATTAATATTTATATTATTAAAAATAGTTTATTAATTTAATTTTTGATCATTATTATAATATCTATCATTAAGATTTGTTTATATTGAATTTATATGATATATAATTAGTAAGATTAATATAATTATACATAGTATTCACATTTCAAATGATTTTAAAAATTATTTTATTTTTAAAGGTTATAACGGTTGAAAATCAGAAAAAATCTAAAAGAAAAATTTTATTTTTATTATATAAATACAACCTATAAACCACTAAATACCTAAAAACATAAATTGATAAACTCCTAAACGACAAAACTCATAAATAATCAAACCATTAAACTGGTATACCACATATAATAAATCATAAAACTCATTTTAATTTGTATTCATTATAATTTTAAATATTCATTTTAATTATTTATTAGTTTATTTTTTATAGAAATATTAATTACAAAATAAATAATAAGCGAGACAACTATAATTTTAATAATTTAATTTTAATCAAAAAAAATATATAAGCTTATAAAAAGAAGTAAAAATTTAAAAACAAAAAATTATTATTTAGTAATATATTTTACTTTTATTTTGAATCAATATATATAGGTTTTGCAATTATATTTTAATTGCTATCAATCTTATTAAGAATAATTTATTAATTTATTATTTTATTAATTTTATAATATCTAACAATAAAATTACTTATATTGAATTTTAATTTCTTAGAATTGTTAAGATTATTATAACTAAATATTATAATAATATTTGAAAAAAAATTAAACATTATTATATTTTCAAAGTTATAAGCTTAAAAAATGATAAAAAATCATAAAATTAATTTTTTTATTATTTTATTCTTTAAATAAAACTTATAAACCACTAAATGCCTAAATATTTAAATCTCTAGACTTCTAAACCCCCAAACCCCCTAAATACTTAAACCATTAAACCTATATAAGCTAAATAATAAATAATAAATCTAATTTTTATTTCTATTCTTTATAATTTTAAATATTCATTTTAATTATTTTTTAGTTCATTTTTATAGAAATATTACTTACAAAATAAATAATAAGTGAGACATATATAATTTAAATAAATTATTTTTTATGAAAAAAAATATAAACTTATAAAAATAATCAAAATTTCAAAAATTTAAAATTTTATTTAGTAATATAATTTAATTTGATTTTGAATTATTTTGGGTTCTGCAAATATATTTTAATTAATATCTATTTTATTAATAATAGTTTATTAATTTATTTTTTGATCATCAAAATAATGTATATTAATAAAATTTTTTATATTGTATTTACATCCAATATAATTATTAAGATTATTATAACAAAGTATTGTATTCATATTTTAGAACTATTAAAAAATTATTATATTTTCAAAGGTTATAACCTTTGAAAATCACGAAAAATCATAAAAATAATTTTTTTGTTATTTCATTGATTAAATAAAACCTATAAATACCTAAATGTGTAAACATATAAATCAATAAACTCATAAACACCAAAACCACAATAAACTTAAACCATTAAATAGGTACACCCTAAATAATAATTCATAAATCTCATTTTTATTAGTATTCATTATAATTTTATATATACATTTTAATTAATTACTAGTTTATTTTTATAGAAATATAAATAAAAAAATAAATTAATAGTTAGACAAATATAATTTAAATAATTTATTTTTAATCAAAAAATATATAAGTTATAAATGCATACAAAAATTAAAAAAATTAAAATTAATATTACGTAAAAAATTTCACTTTGATTTTGAATCATTTTAGGTTTTGTAAATATATTTTAAACAATATTTATCTTATTAATAATTGTTTATTAATCTTTTGTATGATCATTATTATAATATATATCAATATAATTGTTTATATTGAATTTAGATGATATATAATTATTAAGATTATCATAACTAAATATAGTATTCACATTTAAAAGAAATTTAAAAATTGTTATACTTTCAAAGGTTATATCCTTCAAAAATTAGAACAAATAACAAAAAAAAATTTTTGTTATTTTATTTTTTAAATAAATCCTATAAACGACTAAATGCCTAAACACTTAAATCTGTAAATTCTTAAATCCAAAAACTCCTAAATATATAATCTTTTAAACCTATATATTTTATCTTATTAATAATAGTTTTATTTAATATCTATCTTATTAATATATTTTAAATTTATTTTGAATCAGTTAGGTATTGGAAATAATTTTTATTTAATATCTATCTTATTAATAATAGTTTATTAATTTATTTTATTGTCATTATAATATCTATAAAAAAATTATTTATATTGAATTTACATAATATATAATTATTTAGATTATTATAAAAAAATTATATTTTCACATTTTAAAAAAATTTAAAAATTATTAAGTTTTCAAAGGTTATAACATTTGAAAATAAGAAAAAATAAAAAAATAAATTTTTTGTTATTAGATTTTTAAATAAAAACTATAAATCACAAAATACCTAAATTGTTAATGACTAATCTCCAAAACCCAGAAGCCCATAAATACATAAGACTTTAAATTAGTATACTCTAAATAATAAATAATAAATAATAAATCTCATTTTTATTAGTATTCATTATAATTTTAAATATTCGTTTTAATTATTTATCAATTTATTTTTATTGAAATATTAATTACAAAATAAATTATTAGTGAGACGGATATAATTTAAATAATTTTTTTTTCATCAAAAAAATATAAGATTATATAAAGTGGGAAAATTTTTAAAACAAAATATTATTATTTAGTAATTTATTTTAATTTAATTTTGAATAATTTTAGATTTTGCAATTATATTTTAATTTATATCATTCTAATTAATAATAGTTTATTAATTTATTTATTTATCATTATTATAATATTTATTAATAAAATTATTTATATTGATTTTACATTATATATAATTATCAAGATTATTATAACTAAATATTATATTGACATTTTAAACAAAATTAAAAATTATTATATTTTCAAAGGTTATAACCTTCAGAAATTAGATAAAATCACCAAAGGCATAAACACTTAAATGACTAAACCCCAAAACACCTAAATACTTAAACCATTAAACATCTATATCATGAATAATAAATAATAAATCTCAATTTTATTTGTATTCATTATAATTTTAAATATTTATTTTAATTATTTATTAGTTTATTTTTATAGAATTATAAATTACAAAATAAATTATGAGGAAGACAAATATATTTTAAATAATTTATTTTTAGTAACAAAAATATAAAGTTATAAAAAAGCAAAATATAAAAAAAATTATTATTTAGTAATATATACTTTGATTTTGAATAAATTTAGATTTTTCAAATATATTTTAAATAACAACTATCTTATTAATAATAGTTTATTAATTTATTTATTGATCATTATTATAAAATCTAGCAATGTGATTATTTATATAGAATTTAAATTTCTTATATTTAATCAGATTATTATAAGTAAATATTATATTTACATTTGAAAATAATTTAGAAATTTTTATATTTTCAAAGGTTATAACCTTAATAAATTAGAAAAAAAAATAAAAATAAATTTTTTGTTATATCATTGTTTAAATAAAACTTATAGACCACTAAATGCCTAAACACTTAAATCTATAAACTCTCAAACACAAAAGCCCCTAAACACTTAAAACATAAAATTCGTAAACCTTAAATATCATTTAAAAAATTTTAATTTTAATTCACAAATCTTATTTTAATTTTTATTAAGTATAATTTAAAATTTTTATTATAATTATTTATAAGTTTATTTTTATTGAAATATTATTTACAAAATAAATTATTAGAAGGACAGAGATAATTTAAATTAAACTGGTATACCCTAAATAATAAAGAATAAATCTCATTTTTTTTTCATCATAACTTTAAATATTCATTTTAATTATTTATTTGTTTATTTTTATATAAATATTAATTAAAAAATAAATTATGAGTTAGACAAATATAATTTATATAAATTATTTTTCATGAAAAAAAATATAGATAACCTTATAAAAAGAAAAAAAAATAAAAACAAAAAATAATTATATAGTAATATAATTTGCTCTGCTTCTAAATCATTATAGGTTTTGTAATTATATTTTAATTGATATCTATCTTATTAATAATAGATTATTAATTTATTTTTTGATCATTATTAGAATATTTATCAATAAAATTATTTATATTGAATTTATATGATATTTAAATATAATGATTATAACAAAATATTGAATTCACTTTTGAAAAAAATTTAAAAATTATTATATTTTCTAATATTATAACCTTTGAAAATGTGAAAAAATAAAAAAAAAATATTTTTTTTGATATTTCGTTGTTTAAATAAAACCTATAAACCACTAAATGCCTAAACACTTAAATCAATAACTCCTAAATCTCTAATATCTTAAAAAGATAAACCTTTTAAACTAGTATACCCTAAATAATAAATAATAAATCTCAATATTATTTTTTTTATTATAATTTTAAATATTCATTTTAATTATTTATTTGTTTATTATTATATAAATATTAATTACAAAATAAATTATGAGTTAGACAAATATAATTTATATATATTATTTTTCATCGAAAAATATAGATAAACTTATAAAAAGAATAAAAAATTTAAAAACTAAATTTATTATATAGTAATATATTGTGCTCTCCTTCTGAATCATTTTAGATTTTGTAATTGTATTTTAATTGATATCTATTTTATTAATAATTGTTTATTAATTTATTTTTTGATCATTATTAGAATATCTATGAATATAATAGTTTATATTGAATTTATATGATATATAAATATAATGATTATTATAACTTAATATTGAATTCACTTTTGAAAAAAATTTAAAATTTATTATATTTCGAAAGGTTAACCTTTGGAAATATGAAAAAATAATAAAAATAAATTTGATGTTATTTTAATTTTTAAATAAAACCTATAAACCACTAAATGCATACACAGTTATATTAGTAAACTCCTAGTCCCTGTAATGCCTTAATACATAAACCATTAAACTGTTATATACTACTTAATAATTAATAAATTGAATTTTTATTTCAATTTATTATTATTTTAAATATTCATTTTAATTATTTATTTGTTTATTTTTATAGAAATTTTTATTACAAAATTAATTATGAGTGCGACACATATAATTTAAATAATTTATTTTTAATCAAAAAAAAATATATATATATATATACGCTTAAAAAACAAGTAAAAATTTAAAAATTAAAAATTATTATCCAGTAATATATTTTACTTTAATTTTGAATCAAATTTTGTTTTGTAAATATTTTATAATTAATATATATCTTATTATTAATAGTTTATTAATTTAATTTTTGATCATTATTATAATATATATCAATAAAATTATTTATATTGAATTTATATCATATATAATTATTTATAGTATTAAAACAAAATATTATATTCGCATTTCAAAAAATGTTAAATATTAATTTATTTTTAATGGTTATAACCTTTGAAAATCAGAAAAAACCTAAAAAAAAAATTTTTATTTTAATTGTATAAATAAAACCTATAAACCACTAAATGCCTAAAAACATAAATTGATAAACTCCTAAACGGCAAAACTCCTAAATAATTAAACCATTAAACCAGTATTCAACATATATTAAATCATAAATCTCATTTTAATCTGTATTCATTATAATTTTAAATATTCATTTTAATTATTTATTAGTTTATTTTTTATAGAAATATTAATTACAAATTAAATAATGAGTTAGACAAATATAATTTTAATAATTTATTTTTAATCAAAAAAAAATATAAGCTTATAAAAAGAAGTAAAAATTAAAAACAAAAAAGTATTATTTAGTAATATATTTTACTTTGATTTTGAATCAATTTATATAGGTTTTGTAATTATATTTTAATTGCTATCAATCTTATTAATAAAAGTTTATTAATTTATTATTTGATCATTTTTATAATATATAATAATAAAATAAAATATATTCAATTTAAATGTCTTATAATTATAAAGATTATTATAACTAAATATTATATTTATATTTGAAAAAAAGTTAAAAATTATTAAATTTTCTAAGGTTATAATCTTCAAAAATGATAAAAAATCACAAAAATAATTTTTTTATTTTTTTATTATTTTATTATTTAAATAAAACTTAAAAACCACTAAATGCCTAAACATTTAAATCTCTAGACTTCTAAACACCAAAAACCACTAAATACTTAAACCATTAAACCTATATAACCTAAATAATAAATTATAAATCTCATTTTTATTTGTATTCATTATAATTTTAAATATTCATTTTAATTATTTTTTAGTTTATTTTTATACAAATATTAATTACAAATAAAAAAAATTAGTGAGACATATATAATTTAAATAAATTATTTTTTATGAAAAAAAAATAAGCTTATAAAAATAAAGTAAATTTCAAAAATTTAAAATTTTATTTAGTAATATAATTTACATTTATTTTGAATTTTTTTGGTTTCTACAAATATATTTTAATTAATATCTATCTTATTAATAATAGTTTATTATTTTATTTTTTGTTCATTATAATAATATATATTAATAAACTTTTTATATTAAATTTACAACAAATATAATTTTTAAGATTATTATAACTAAGTATTGTATTCATATTTTATAACTATTAAAAAATTATTATATTTTTAAAGGTTATAACATTTGAATATCACGAAGATTCATAAATATAAATTTTTTGTTATTTCTTTGATTAAATAAAACCTATAGACACCTAAATGTGCAAAAATATAAATCAATAAACTCATTAACCCCAAAACCAATTACACTTAAACCATTAAATAGGTATACCCTAAATAATTAATCATAATTCTCATTTTTATTAGTATTCATTATAATTTTATATATACATTTTAATTATTTATTAGTTTATTTTTATAGAAATATAAATTAAAAAATAAATTAATTGTGAGACAAATATAATCTAAATAATTTATTTTTCATCAAAAAATATATAAGCTTATAAATGGATACAAAAATTTAAAAATTTAAAAATTTAAAATTAATATTTCATAAAATATTTCACTTTGATTAACGAATCATTTTAGGTTTTGAAAATATATTTTAATCAATATTTATCTTATTAATACTTTTTTATTACTTTTATATGATCATTATTATAATATATATCAATAAAATAGTTTATATTGAATTTATCTGATATATAATTATTATGATTATTATAATTTCATATTATAATCACTTTTCAAAAAAAATTATAAATTATTAATTATTCAAAGGTTATAACATTCAAAAATGAGAATAAATAACAAAAATAAATTTTTTGTTATTTCATTTTTTTATATAAATCCTATAAACCACTAAATGACAAAATTCTAAAATGACTAAACTCCAAAACCCTGAAGCCCATAAATACTTAAAACATTAAATTAGTATAGTCCAAATAATAAATAATAAATCTTATTTTTATTAGTATTCATTATAATTTTAAATATTCATTTTAATTATTTATCAGTTTATTTTTATAGAAATATTAATTACAAAATAAATTATTAGTGCGACATATATAGTTTAAATAATTTATTTTTCATTAAAAAAATTCTTATAAAAAACGGAAAATATTTAAAAATAAATAAATATTATTTAATAATATAACTTATTTTGATTTTGAATCATTTTAGATTTTACAATTATATTTTAATTTATATCATTCTTATTATTTATTAGTTTATTAATTTATTTATTAATCATTATTATAATATCTATCAATAAATTTATTTATATTGAGTTTACATTATATATAATTATTAAGATTATTATAACTAAATATTATATTCACATTTAAAAAAATAAAAAATTATTATATTTTCAAAGGTTATAACCTTCAAAAATTAAAAAAAATCAAAAAATTAAATTTTTTGTTTTTTCATTCTTTAAATAAAAATTATAAATCACTAAAGGTCTAAACAATTAAATCACTAAACTTTTAAACCATAAAACAACTAAATACCTAAACCATTAAACGAGTATATCCTGAATAATAAATAATAAATCTCAATTTTATTTGTATTCATTATAATTTTAAATATTCATTTTAATTATTTATTAGCATATTATTATAGAATTATAAATAAAAAAATAAATTATGAGAAAGACAACTATAATTTAAATAATTTATTTTTAACAACAAAAATATAAACTTATAAAAAAAGCAAAACATTAAAAAAATTATTATTTAGTAATATATTTTACTTTGATTTGAATAAATTTAGATTTTGCAAATACTTTTTAAATAATATCTATTTTATTAATAATAGTTTATTAATTTATTTTTTGATCATTATTATAATATCTAGCAATGTAATTATTTATATTGAATTTAAATGACTTATATTTATGAAGATTATTATAAATAAATATTATATTTACATTTGAAAAAAATTTAAAAATTATTATTTTTTCAAAGGATATAACCTTTAAAAATTAGAAAAAATAAAAAAAATAAATTTTATGTTATATCACTATTTAAATAAAAGTTATAAACCACTAAATCCCTAAACACTTAAATCTCTAAACTCTTTAACACAAAAGCCGCTAAATACTTAAATCTTTAAACTCATAAACCTTAATTATAATTTAAATAATTTATTAAAGTATTAATTACAATATAAATTATTAGTGATACAAATTTAATTTTAATAATTTATTTTTCATCAAAAAAATTATATAAGCTTATAAAAAAAAGGAAAAACAAAAAAAAACAAAAATCATTATTTAGTAATAAATTTTACTTTGATTTTGAATAATTTTAGGTTTTGCAATTATATTTTAATTTATATCTATCATATTAATAATAGCATATTAATTTATTTTTTGATAATTGATTTAATATCTATCAATAAAATTTTTTATATTTTTTTTATATTATATATAATTATAATGATTATTATTAGAAAATATTGTATTTACATTTTTAAAAACTTTTAAAATTATTATATTATCAATGGTGAGAAAATATCAAAAATAATTTTTTTGTTATTTCATTGTTTACATAAATCCTATAAACCACGAAATGCCTAAACACTTAAATTAATAACTCCTAAATCTCTAAAATCCTAAAAAGATAATTTTTTTAAACTAGTATACCCTAAATAATAAATAATAGATCTCAATATTATTATTTTCATTATAATTTAAAATAATCATTTTAATTATTTATTCATTTATTTTTATATAAATATTAATTAAAAAATAAATTATGAGATAAAAATATATAATTTATATAAATTCTTTTTTATCTAAAAATATAGATAAACTTATAAAAAGAATAAAAAATTTCAAAACTAAAATTTATTATATAGTAATATATTTTACTTTCCTTCTGAATCATTTTAGGTTTTGTAATTCTATTTTAATTGATATCTATCTTATTAATAATAGATTATTAATTTATTTTTTGATCATTATTAGAATATTTATTAATAAAATTGTTTATATTGAATTTAAATGATATAAAATTATAAAGATTATTATAACTAAATATTATATTTACATTGAAAATAATTTAAAAATTATTATATTTTTAATGGTTATCATCTTTGAAAATGAGATAAAATCATAGAAATAAATTTTTTGTTATTTTATTGTTTATATAAAACCTATAAACCACTAAATGCCTAAATGCTTTAATCATTAAACTCCTAAACCCCTAAACCCAAAAACCCTTAAATATTTAAATATTTAAACCATCTTTAAAGGTTTAAGTATTTATAAATAATATATAAATATCAATCAATAAATAATAGTTTATTAATTTATTTTTTGATCATTATTTTATTTATATTTATATTTAGTTTTTTAATTTATATTAATAAAATTGTTTATTTTTAATATACATGATATATAATTATTAATTTTATTATAACTAAATATTGTATTCACATATGAAAAAATTTAAAAATTATTATATTTATAAAGGTTATAACCTTCAAAATTGATAAAAAATTTGAAAAATAATTTTTTTGTTATTTCATTATTTAAATAAAACATATAAACTAATAAATTTCTAAACATTTAAATCACTAAACTTTTAAACTCCTAAATACTTAAACCATTAAACTGGTATACCCTAAATAATTAATCATAAATCTCATTTGAATTTGTATTCATTATAATTTTAATATTCATTTTAATTATTTATTAGTTTATTTATATATATATATTAATTGCAAAATAAAATTATGAATAAAACAAATATAATTTAAATAATTTATCTACTTTAAAAAAATTTATAAGCTTATAAAAAGAATCAAAAATTTAAAAATAAAAAATTATTATATAGTAATATATTTTACTTTGATTTTGAATCGTTTTGGGTTTTGCAAATATATTTTAATTAATATCTATCTTATTAATGATAGTTTATTAATCTATTTTATGATCAATATTATAATATCAATCAATAAAATTATTTAGACTTGAATTTACATAATATTTAATTTTTATGATTATTATAATTAAATATTGTATTAACATTTGAAAAAAAATAAAAATTATAATATTTTCAATGGTTATAACCTTGAAAATGAGAATAAATCATAAAAATAATTTTTTTTTGTTATTTAATTATTTAAATAAAACCTATAAACCACAAATACCTAAATACTTAAATTACTAAACTCCTAAACCCTAATACTGCTGCACCACACACACATATAGACGGACCACAGTACACACGTGCACATATTCTTGTCCATTTTGGTGTAGCATTTAGCGGGGCCAGCAATTCCTGGAAGGATCCAGAAGTATTGGCCACCAGCTTGTAGAGGGCCCGGCTAGCAAGCCGGGATGATAACATTCACAAAACCGACGAGACCGAGCAAAGTGGTTGGGAGTAAACCCAGGAGTAGCTAGGAGTGGGTCCCCCTCGCCATATCATGCAGCATAGTGGGCCACCCAATTGTTGCCCAACAGGAGTAGTGGGTAATCCATGATTAATTGGAGAGCTAGAAAAATCCGAAGCATCAACAAGCAGTGATAGTAAGTAATGGAGTCCAGACCATCCACACGCGAGCGAAAGATTCAAACTTGTAGTTTATGTTTGTAGTCTTATTTCTATCTTGGACATTGTATGCACCATGTACTTGTAGAGACGGATCATGACATACTCACACACAAAATCTTTTCTGTTCTCTATGTAGCATGCAATGGGGGCAACTGGACCCATGAGTATTTCTAAGTGGGGCACACTAATGCATTTTGTAAATACACAGTAGGCGATGCTACACTTTCGGGAGCAGAAGACTGATCTTTATAGCATTTTGTAATTTTACTTGTATTCTAGCTTGGTTGTACGCATAGATAATTAGACTATGAGATGGACCTCATCACACATGCACACCGATGCATGCATATTTTTTGATATTTTGTCGGTGGAACAAACATCCACTTCTTGGAGCTCGAGGAGGAAGCATTCTAACCCAAGAGATACTCTTTTGAGGATCATTGGAGCAAAAGAATGTGGAATTCAGAGGTGAGAATGAATTGATAAAGTGCTGTAGATATGGACTTGTGGATTTATGGGTATTCAGTTTTACAAGTATTCCATTGCTTAGCAATGACATAGGAAAACGCTTGATGCTGCATGTCACGCACATGCACAATCTTATATTTGCATAGTCTTAATATGGTGCATCATTCTGGTTGCTCCAAAAGGCTTGGACAAATCCCAAGGGAAAGGACGCAAAGCGCATAAAGACGCAATGCCAACTCTGAAATCCGGGAATGCCATGTGATTTTAGTTGTTTTCGTACGCTTGTAATTATTAGGCATTATGTTTTTTATCTATTTTATGCATAGAATCATTAAGGTGCATAGAATTTGGTGGGCTGGCCTAAATTAGTCAGCTTTTTAGTCCTTTGTAAGTTGTGTGCCAAAATGATAAATAAAGTGTGTATTTTCTAAAAAAAACAAAAACAAACCACAAATACTAAACTTTAAATCCTAAACCTTAAACCATAAACTATAACCCTAATCCATAACCCCTAAATCCTAAATCTCATGTTTTGAACTTTTATAATCAAATGACTAAGTGTTAAATTTAAATTGAAATTCACAATTTTTAGGAATGTCACAGATTTATCTATTTGTATATGTAACACAAAGTCATGACTCAAGGGGTGAGTTATGGATTCGGTCTCTTTCTTGCTTTAGATTATTGTAGCATTAGCAATTGTCATGATTGTATATTTTGTCTCTAGAACACAAAATCATATCGATGAGAATATGCCATAACTTGTCTCTCCGTTGAACATTTTGTTATGGCACTAGGAATGATCATGAATGCATATTTAATGACTATAATACTGGGTCACAGTATTGGATATGACCAAGGGTTGTGCATTTTATCTTTATATTGCAAAGTCTTTGCACTAGGAATGATTGTAACTTTGGACATTCCTCGAGAGCAAAATTCATGACCCTTGAAATAGTTAATGCTCGAGTACTACTCTTTATAACTTTCTATAACAAAAATTCTTGGGATTGGGAATATCACTATGGCCTTTTCATTTGATTTGTGACCTCAAGTGTCAATATTAAATACTAATATTTTTATTGTATACATAACTCATTTAATATAAAAAGAAAGAAATGATACTTTTCGTATTCTAGAGGATATAAAAAAGGGGCTTAGTCATGCCAATAAAATAAATTTTTTGATTCTTAATTGAAAGAGAGCCCATACTTCTTGCCCTGCTCAAACTACCCTGGGGCTAGTTTGTTCTAATAGGCTACAAGGTGGTTATTTTTTTAGAGGTAAACTATGTTTTAAAAAAATTGCTTTGAGTGTGTGCATGAGAGATATTTTAGAAGAAATTACAATAATCAATATAAATAGCATCCTCAACAACTAGCTATTTGAACACCTAGGGGCACAACTTTGGTTTAGTCTGTTAGCGTACATGAGTCAAATTACCTTCTATAGCCCAGTGATTCAACATCAAATATGATGAGACATAATAGTGATAAAGTAAAAGCTCCTATTATTTTGGTTAGAGATTTAGCAATCATTCTAGAGTTGAGAGAGGAACAAAATAAATTATTTAACTTATTCAGTATAATTTAAAATTTTATTTTAATTATTTATCAGTTTATTTATATAGAAACATTAATTACAAAATAAATTATTAGTGAGACAGGTATAATTTAAATAATTTATATTTCATCAAAAAAAATATAAGGTTATAAAAATAGGCACAATTTTAAAAACAAAAATTTATTATTTAGTAAAATATTTTATTTTGATTTTGTATCATTTTAGATTTTGCATTTAAATTTTAATTTTTTTCATTATTTTTAATAATAGTTTAATAATTATTTATTGATCATTATTATAATATCTATTAATAAAATTATTTATATTGAGTTTACATAATATATAATTATTAAGATTATTATAACTAAATATTATATTCACATTTAAAAAAAATTAAAAATTATTATATTTTCAAATGTTATAACATTCAAAATAACTAATTTTAATGATAGATATTATAATAATGATCAAAAAGTAAATTAATAAACTATTATTTATATGATTGATAGCAATTAAAATATGAATGCAAAACCTATAATGATTCTAAATCAAAGTAAAATATATTACTAAATGATAATTTTTTGTTTTTAAATTTGTACTTCTTTTTATAAGCTTATATTTATTTTTTGATTAAAAATAAATTATTAAAATTATATTTGTCTCACTCTTTATTAATTTTGCAATTAATATTTCTATAAAAAATAAACTAATAGAAAATAAAAAATAATATTTAAAATTATAATGAATACAAATTAAAATGAGATTTATGATTTATTATATATGGTATACTGGTTTAATTGATTGTTAATTTAGAAGTTTTGTCATTTATGAGTTTAGCAATTTATTTTTTTATGCATTTAGTTGTTTATACTTTGTATTTATATAATAAAAATAAAAAAAATTTTGATTTTATCTGATTTTGAAAGGTTATTACCTTTAAAAATAAAATAATTTTTAAATATTTTGAAATGTGAATACCATGTATAATTTTATTAATCTTACAAATTATATATCATATAAATTCAATTTAAACAATTTCAATGATAGATAGTATAATAATGATAAAAAATTAAATTAATAAACTATTATTAATAATATAAATATTAATCAAAATATATTTACATAACACAAAATGATTCAAAATCAAATCAAAATATATTACTAAATAATAATATTTAATTTTCAAATATTTCCTTCTTTTTATAAGCTTATATTTTTTATTGATTAAAAATAAATTATTTTAATAATATTTGTCTCACTCGAAATTTTTTTGTAATTAATTTTTTTAAATAATTAAGCTATAAATAATTAAAAAGAATATTTAAAATTATAATAAATAGAAATATAAATGAGATTTATTATTTATTATTTATTAAGTAGTATATAGCTGTTAAAAGGTTTATGTATTTAGGAGTTTCAGCATCTATGAGCTTACTGATTTAAGTAAGTAAGCATTTAATGATCTATGGGTTTTAATATAAAAATGGAATAACAAAAAAATTATTTTTATTATTTTTTCTCATTTTTTAAAGTTATAACCTTTGAAAATATAATAATTTTTAAATTACTTTTCAAAAGTGAATACAATATATATTTATAATAATCATATTACTTATATATCATATAAATTCAATATAAACAATTTTATTGATACATATTCTTATAATTATCAAAAAATAAATTAAAAATCTATTATGAATAAGATTTATATTACTTAAAATATAATTTCAAAACCTAAAATGATTCAAAAGTAAATCAAAATATATCACTAAATAAGAATTATTTGTTTTTAAATTTTTATAATTTTTATAAGCTTATTTATTTTTTGATGAAAAATATTTTTAATAAATTATATTTTTAACTCATAATTTATTTTATAATTAATAAATATATAAAGGATTATCTATGTAGGGGTCTCTGGATTTTGTAGTTTAGTGATTTAAGTGCTTAGAAATTTAGTGGTGTATAGGTTTTATTTAAATAATGAAATAACAAAAAAAATTATTTTTTTTATTTTTTGACATTTTCAAATGTTATAATCTTTGAAAATATAATAATTTTAAATTTTTTTCAAAAGTGAATACTATATTTATTTATAATAATATTTTTATTTATATATCATGTAAATTAAATATTATTATTTTTATTGAAAAATATTCTAATAATGATCAAAAAATAAATTAATAACCTATAATTAATAAGATAGATATCAATTAAAATATAATTAAAAAACCTAAAATGAATCAGAAGCAAAGCAAAATATGTTACTAGATAATAATTTTTTTTTTTGAATTTTTTTTCTTTTAAAAAGTTTATCTATATTTTTTTGATGAAAAACAATTTATATAAATTATATATGTGTAACTCTTAATTTATTTCGTTATTAATATTTATATAAAAATAAACAAATAAATAATTAAAATGAATATTTAAAATTATAATTAAAAAAAATGATATTTATTATTTATTATTTTTTATTTAGGTTATACCAGTATAATTTAAATTAGATCTGTCTCACTAATAATTTATTTTGTATTTAATATTTCTAGAAAAAAAATATGAAAATTAATTAAAATAAAAATTTAAAATTATACTGAATAAAAATTATAATGTTATTTATGATTTATTATTTTGTATACCAGTTTTATGGTTTAAGTATTTAGAGGTTTTGTCTTTTAAGAGTTTAGCAATTTAGGCTTTTAGGCATTTAGTGGTTTATAGTTTTTATCTAATCAATAAAATAACAAAAAAAAATATGTAATTTTTTCTAATTTTCATAGGTTATAACCTTTGAAAATATAATAATATTTAAAATTTTTTGAAATGTGAATAATATATTTAGTTATAATAATATTAATAAGTATATAGGATATAAATTCAATATATATAAATTTATTGATAGATATTATAATAATGATCAAAAAATAAATTAATAAACTATTAATAATAAGATAGATATTAATTAAAAAATATTTACAAAACCCTAATTGATTCAGAATTAAAGTAAAATATATTACTGGATAATAATATTTAATTTTAAAATTTTTACTTCTTTTATAAGCGTATATATTTTTTTTGATAAAAAAAATATTATTTAAATAATATTTGTCGCATTAATAATTTATTTTATAAAAATATTTCTATAAAAATAAACTAATAAATAATTTAAAATGAATATTTAAAACTATAATAAATAGAAATTAATAATTGATTTATTAATTATTATGTATTATATAGCAGTTTAATGGTTTATGTATTTAGGTGTTTACTGATTTAATTGTGTATGCATTTAGTGGTTTATAGGTTTTATTTGAAAAATAAAATAACAAAAAATTTATTTATTTATTTTTTTGATATTTTCAAAGGTTATAACCTATGAAAATATAATAATTTTTAAATTTTTTTCAAAAGTGAATTCAATATTTAGTTATAATAATCATTATATTTATATATCATATAAATTCAGCATAAAAAATTTTAGTGATAAATATTCTAATAATGATCAAAAAATAAATTAATAAAAATATTATTAATAAGTTAGATATCAATTAAAATATAATTATAAAGCATAAAATGATTCATAAGCAAAGCAAAATATATTACTATATAATAATTTTTGTTTAGATTTTTCTTTTATTTTAAAAAGTTAATCTATATTTTTTTTGATTAAAAATAATTTACATAAATTATATTTGTCTAACTCATAATTTATTTTTTAATTAATATTTATATAAAATTAAAAATTAAAAATTAAAATGAATATTAAAAATTATAAAAAAAAATGAGATTTATTATTTATTATTTAGGATATACCGGTTTAATTTAAGTTAGATCTGTCTCACTAATAATTTATTTTGTAATTAATATTTCTATAAAAATAAACTGATAAATAATTAAAATAAAAATTTAAAATTATACTGAATAAAATTTAAAATGAGATTTATGATTTATTACTAATGATTACCAATTATTGGTTTTGAGATTTAAAATTATCTGAAATGTGAATACTATATTTAGTAATAATATTATTAATAATCATCCATCATATAAATTCAATATAAATAATTTTTTTGATAGTTATTATAAAAATGATCAAAAATTAAATTAATAAACTATTAATAATAAGAAAGATATTAATAGACTATTAATAATAAGATAGATATTAATAATAAACTATTAAAAATGATCAAAAATTTAAATGATTCAAAATTAATGTAAAATATATTACTGAATGATAATTTTTAATTTTTAAATTTTACTTCTTTCATAAGCACATATATATTTTTTGATTAAAAATAAATTATTTAAATTATATTTCTCTTACTCATAATTTATTTTGTAATAAATATTTTGATAAAAATAAACTAATAAATAATTAAAATGAAATTTAAATTATAATAAATTGAAAAAAAAAATAGATTTCTTAATTATTAAGTAGTATATAGCAGTTTAATGGTTTATGTATTTAGGCATTACGGGCTTTAAGAGTTTACTGATTTAACTGTGTATGCATTTAGTGGTTTATTGATTTTATTTAAAAATTAAAATAACAAAATATTTATTATTATTATTTTTTTATATTTTCAAAGGTTATAACCTTTGAAAATGTGAGAAAATATCAAAAATAAATTTGTTGTTATTTCATTGTTTAAATAAATCCTATAAACTACTAAATGCCTAAACACTTAAGTCAATAACTCCGAAATATCAAAAACCCTAAATAGATAATCCTTTTAAACTAGTATACCGTAAATAATACATAATAAATCTCAATATTATTTTTTTCATTATAATTTAAAATATTCATTTTAATTATTTATTTATTTATTTTTATTAAATATTAATTACAATATAAATTATGAGTTAGACAAATATAATTTATATTAATTATTTTTCATCAATAAATATAGATAAACTTATAAAAAGAAGAAAAAATTTCAAAACAAAAATTTATTATATAGTAATATATTTTTCGTTCCTTGTGAATCATTTTAGGTTATGTAATTATATTTTAATTAATATCAATCTTTTTATAATAGATTATTAATTTATTTTTTGATCATTATTAGAATATTTATCAATAAAATTATTTATATTGAATTTATATGAAATATAAATATAATGATTATTATAACTAAATATTGAATTTACTTTTGAAAAGAATTTAAAAATTATTATGTTTTCAAATGTTATATCATTTGAAAATATCAAAAAATAATAAAAAAAATTTTTTGTTGATTTATTTTTTAAATAAAACCTATAAGCACTAAATGCATACAAAGTTAAATCAGTAAACTGCTAAACCCCGTAATCCCTAAATACAAAAACCATTAAACCTCTATATACTACTGAATAATTAATAAATCTAATTTTTTTTTCTATTTATTATAATTTTAAATATTTATTTTAATTATTTATTAGTTTATTTCTAAAGAAATATTTATTACAAAATAAATTATGAGTGCGAGAAATATAATTTAAATAATTTATTTTTAATCAATAAAAGTATTTATGCTTATATAATAAGTAAAAATTTAAAAATTAATAATTTTTATAAAGTAATATATTTTACTTTAATTTTGAATCAATTTAGGTTTTGTAAATATTTTTTAATTAAAATCTATTTTATTATTAATAGTTTATAATTTAATTTTTGATCATTATTATCATATCTATCAATAAAATTATTTATATTGAATTTATATGATTTATAATTTTTAATATTATTATAACTAAATATTGTATTCACATTTCAAATAATTTTAAATATTATTATATTTTCAAAGGTTATGACCTATGAAAATGATAAAAAATTACAAATTTTTTTTTATTTTATTGTTTAAATAAAACCTATAAACTACTAAATGCCTAAAAACATAAATCGCTAAATTCTAAATGATAAAACCTCTAAATTCATAAACAATTAAACTAGTATACATTAATAATAAATCATATATTTCATTTTAATTTTTATTCAGTTTAATTTTAAATTTTTATTTTAATTATTTATCAGTTTATTTTATAGAAATATTAAATACAAAATAAATTATTAGTTTGAAAGATCTAATTTAAATTAAACCGGTATACCCTAAATAATAAATAATAAAACTCATTTTTTTTCATTAAAATTTAAATATTCATTTTAATTATTTATTTGTATATTTTTATATAATTATTAATTACAAAATAAATTATGAGTTAAACAAATATAATTTATATCCATTATTTTTCATCAAAATATTATAAATAAAGTTTTTAAAAGAAAAAAAATTTTAAAACAAATAATTATTATATAGTAATATATTTTGCTTTTCTTCTGAATCATTTAAGGTTTTGTAATTATATTTTAATTGATATCCCTCTTATTAATAATAGATTATTAATTTATTTTTTGATCATTATTAGAATATTTATCAAAAAAATTGTTTATATTGAATATACATGATATATAATTATTAAGATTATTATAACTAAATATTATATTTACATTTGAAAATTATTATATTTTTAAAGATTATCATCTTTGAAAATGAGATAAAATCACAAAAATAAATTTTTTGATATTTTATTGTTTATATAAAACTATAAACTACTAAATGCCTAAACGCTTACATCATTAAACACCTAAACCCCAAAACCCCAAACCCCTAAAACCCTTAAATAATTAAACTTTTAAACCATCTTTAAAGTTCTAAGTATTTATAAATAATATATAAATATCTATCAATAAATAATAGTTTATTAATTTATTTTTTGATCATTATTATATTTATATTTATATTTAGTTTATTAATATCTATCAATAAAATTGTTTATTTTTAATTTACATGATATATAATTATTTATTTTATTATAACTAAATATTTTATTTACATATGAAAAAAATTTAAAAATTATTATATTTATAAATGTTATAACCTTCAAAGTTGATAAAAAATTTGAATAATAATTTTTCTGTTATTTCATTATTTAAATAAAACATATAAACTACTAAATGCCTAAACACTTAAATCACTAAACTCCTAAATACTTAAACCATTAAACCGGTATACCCTAAATAATTAATCATAAATCTCATTTTTATTTGTATTCATTATAATGTATATATTCATTTTAATTATGCATTAGTTTATTTTTATAGAATTATTAATTGCAAAATAAAATTATGAATGAGACAAATATAATTTAAATAATTTATCTTCATCAAAAAAATTTATAAGCTTATAAAAAGAATCAAAAATTTAAAAATAAAAAAATATAATTTAGTAATATATTTTACTTTGATTTTGAATCGTTTTATGTTTTGAAAATATATTTTAATTAATAACTATCTTATTAATAATAGTTTATTAATCTATTTTATGTTTAGTATTATAATATCGATCAATAAAATTATTTATATTAAAATTTAAATGATATTTAATTTTTATTATTATTATTATTAAATACTGTATTAACAATTGAAAAAAAATTAAAAATTATAATATTTTCAGTGGTTATAACTTTGAAAATGAGAAAAAATAATAAACATAATTTTGTTGTTATTTAATTATTTAAATAAAACCTATAAACCACAAAATAACTAAATACTTAAATTACTAAACTCCTAAACCCTATTACTGCTGCACCACACACACATAGCGACGGACACAGTACCCACATGCACATATTCTTGTCCAATTTGGTGTAGCATTAAGAGGGGCCAGCAAGTCCTAGAAGCATTCAGTAGTATGGGCCACCAGCTTGTATAGGGCCCCACTAGCAAGCCGGGATGATGACATTCAGACAACTGACGAGACCGAACAAAGTGGTCGGGTGTAAATCAAGGAGAAGCTAGGAGTGGGTCCCTCTAGCCTTATCAAGAAGCATAGAGGGCCACCCAACCATCGCCTAATAGGAGTAGTGGGTAATCCATGATTAATTGGAGAGCCAGCTAAATCCTAAGCATCACCAAGTCGAGCCAGTAAGCAATGGAGTCCAGACTAGCCACACGGGGGCGAAATATTCAAACTATTAATTTATATTTGTAGTCTTATTTGTATTTTGGACTTTGTGTGCACCATGTACTTGTAGAGATGGATCATGACATACTCACACACACAATCTTGTCTGTTCTCTATGTAGCATGCAATGAGGGCAACTGGACCCATGAGTATCTCTAAGTGTGGCCCACTAATGGATTTTGTAAATACACATTAGACGATGCTACACTTCCAGTAGCAGAAGACCCATCTTTATAGCATTTTGTAATTTTACTTGTATTCTAGCTTGGTTGTACGTGTAGATAATTAGACTATGAGATGGACCTCATCACTCATGCAAACCGATGCATGAATATTTTTTATATTTTGTCGGTGCACATGCAGCCACTTCTTGGACCTCGAGGAGGAAACATTCTAACCCAAGATATACTTTTTTGAGGATCATTGGAGCAAAACAATGTGGAATTAAGAGGTGAAATGATTTGACAAAGTGCCATAGATATGGACACTGTATTTATGGGTATTCAGTTTTATATGTATTCCATTGCATAGCAATGACATAGGCAATTGCTTGATGCTTCATGTCACACACATGCACAATCTTATATTTGCATAGTTTTAATATGGTGCATCATTCAGGTTCCTCCAAAAGGCTTGGACAAATCCGAATGGAAAGGACGCAGTGCGCATAATGACTCAATGCCAACTCTGAAGTCCGGGAATGCCATATGATTTTAGTTGTATTCGTATGCTTGGAATTATTAGGTATTATGTTTTTTTATGTATTTTATGCATAGAATCATTAATGTGCATAGGATTTGGTGGGCTAGCCTAAATTAGTCAGCTTTTTAGTTTATTATAAGTTGTGTGCCTAAATGATAAATAAAATGTGTATTTTCCAAAAAAAACAAAAAAAAACCATAAACCCTAAACTTTAAATACTAAACCTTAAACCATAAACTATAACCCTAAGCAATAAACCCTAAATCCTAAATCTCATGTTTTGCACTTTTATAATCAAATGACTAAGTGTTAAATTTAAATTGAAATTCACAACTTTTAGGAATGTCACAGAATTATCTTTTTGTATATGTCACACAAAGTCATGATCAAAGGGTGAGTTATGGATTCAGTCACTTTCTTGCTTTATATTATTGTAGCATTAGCAAAGGTCATAATTGTATATATTGTCTCTATAACACAAAATCACATCGATGAGAATATGCCATAACTTGTGTCTCTCTGTTGAACATATTGTTATGGCACTAAGAATGATCATGAATACAAATTTAATCACTATAATACTGGGTCACAGTATTGGATGTGACAATAGCTTGTGCATTTTATCTTTATATTGCAAAGTAATTGCACTAGATATGATTGTAACTTTGGACATTCCTCAAGAGCAAAATTCATGACCCTAGAAATAGTTAAATCAATGATTAAAACTTTTTATACATTTGAATATGGTTTATTTACCCCTTTTTAGGTATTATCAGCTTGTATACATAATTTATTTAATATAAAAAGAAAGAAATGATACTTTTCATATCCATGAGGATATAAAAAAAAGGCTTAGACATGCCAATAAAATAAATTTTTTGATTCTTGATTGAAAGAGAGCCCATACTTCTTGCCCTGCTCAAACTGTCCTTGGGCTAGTTTGTTCTAATAGGCTACAAGGTGGTTATTTATTTAGAGGTGAACTATGTTATAAAAAAATTGCTTTGAGTGTGTGCATTAGAGATATTTTAAAAGAAATTACAATAATCAATATAAATAGCATCCTCAACAACTAGCTATTTCAACAAATATGGGTGCAACTTTGGTTTAGTCTGTTAGCGTACATGAGTCAAATTACCTTTGATAGCCCAGTGATTCAACATCAAATATGATGAGACATAATAGAGATAAAGTAAAAGCTCCTATTATTTTGGTTAGAGCTCTAGCAATCATTCTAGAGATGAGAGAGGAATAAAATAAATTATTTCAATTATTCAGTATAATTTTAATTTTTATTTTAAATATTTATCAGTTTATTTTTATAGAAATATTAATTGCAAAATAAATTATTAGTGAGATAGATATAATTAAAATTAGACCGGTATATCCTAAATAATAATTAATAAATCTCATTTTTGTTCATTATAATTTTAAATATTGATTTTAATTATTTATTTGTTTATTTTTATATAAATATTAATTACAAAATAAATTATGAGCTAGCCAAATATAATTTATAAATTATTTTTAATCATAAAATATAGATAAACTTTAAAAAAAAATTCAAAATAAAAAATTAATATATTGTAATATATTTTGCTTTTCTACTGAATCATTTTAGGTTTTGTAATTATATTTTAATTGATATCTATCTTTTTAATAATAGATTATTAATTTGTTTTTTGATCATTATTATAATATTTATTAATAAAATTGTTTATATTGAATTTATATGATATATAAATATAATGATTATTATAACTAAATATTGTATTCACATTTAAAAAAAATATAAAAATTATTATATTTTCAAAGGTTATAACCTTTGAAAATATCAAAAAATAATAAAAATAAATTTTTTGATATTTTTGTTAAATAACACCGATAAACAACTAAATGCATACACAGACAAATTAGTAAACTTCTAAACCCCATAATCCTAAAATACATAAACCATTAAACTTATATATACTACTTAATAATTAATAAATCTATTATTTAATTCGATTTATTATAATTTTAATTATTCATTTTAATTATTTATTTTTATAGAAATATTTATTACAAAATAAATTATGAGTGCGAAAAATATAATCTAAAAAATATATATGCTTATAAAAGAAGTAAAAATTTAAAAATTAAAAATTGTTATCGAGAAATATATTTTACTATATTTTTGAATCAATTTGGGTTTTGTAATTATTTTTTAATTAAAATCTATTTTAATATCAATAATTTATAAATTTAATTTTGATCATTATTATAATATATATCAATAATATTGTTTATATTGAATTTATATGATATATAATTATTAATATTATTATAACAAAGTATTGTATTCACATTTCAAAAAATTTTAAAAATTATTATATTTTCAAATGTTATAACCTATGAAAATGAAAAAAAATTATAGCAAATTTTTTTGATACTTTATTTTTTAAAATAAAACGTATAAACCACTAAAAGCCTAAAAACATAAATTGCTAAAATCCTAAAAGAAAAAACCTCTAAATAATTAAACCATTAAGTTGGTATACAGTAATAATAAATCATAAATCTCATTTTAAATTTTATTCAGTATAATTTTAAATTTTTATTTTAATTATTTATCTGTTTATTGTTATAGAAATATTAATACAAAATAAATTATTAGTGAGACAGATCTAATTTAAATTAAAATTGTATCCCTAAATAATAAATAATAAATCTCATATTTTTCCTTATAATTTTAAATATTCATTTTAATTATTTATTTGTTTATTTATATATAAATAATAATTACAAAATAAATTGAGCTAGACAAAAATAATTTATATAAATTATTTTTCATCAAAAAATTATAGATAAACTTTTTAAAAGAAAAAAAATTTTCTAAACAAAAAATTATTATATAGTAATATATTTTGCTTTGCTTCTGAATCATTTTAGGTTTTGTAATTATATTTTTATTGATATCTATCTTATTAATAATAGATTATTAATTTATTTTTTGATTATTATTAGAATATTTATAAATAAAATTGTTTATATTGAATTTAGATGATATATAATTATAAAGATTATTATAACTAAATATTATATTTACATTTGAAAATAATACAAAAATTATTATATTATTAAATGTTATCATCTTTGAAAATCTGATAAAATCACAAAAATAAATTTTTTGTTATTTTATTATTTATATAAAACCTATAAACTACTAAATGCCTAAATCTTAAATTATTAAACTCCTAAACCCCAAAACCCCGAAACCCTTAAATACTTAAACATTTAAACCATCTTTAAAGGTTTAAGAATTTATAAATAATATATAAATATCTATCAATAAATAATAGTTTATTAATTTATTTTTTGATCATTATTAAATTTATATTTATATTTAGTTTATTAATATCTTTCAATAAAATTGTTTATTTTTAATTTACAAGATATATAATTATTAAGTTTATTATAACTAAATATTGTATTCACATTTGAAAAAAAGTTAAAAATTATTATATTTATAATGGTTATAACCTTCAAAATTGATAAAATATTTGAAAAATAATTTTTTTGTTATTTCATTATTTAAATAAAACATATAAACTACTAAATGCCTAAACACTTAAATCATTAAACTCCTAAATTCCTAAATACTTAAACCATTAAACCGGTATACCCTAAATAATTAATCATAAATCTCATTTTTATTTGTATTCATTATAATTTATATATTCATTTTAATTATGTATTAGTTTATTTTTATAGAATTATTAATTGCAAAAAAAAATTATGAATGAGACAAATATAATTTAAATAATTTATTTTCATCAAATAAATTTATAAGCTTATAAAAAGAATCAAAAATTTAAAAATAATAAATAATTATTTAGTAATATATTTTACTTTATTTTGAATCGTTTTAGGTTTTGCAAATATATTTTAAATAATATCTATCTTATTAATAATAGTTTATTAATCTATTTTATGATTAGTATTATAATATCGATCAATAAAATTATTTATATTGAATTTACATGATATTTAATTTTTATGATTATTATAATTAAAAATTGTATTCACATTTGAAAAAAAATTAAAAATTATAATATTTTCAATGGTTATAACCTTGAAAATTAGAAAAAAACAGAAAAATAATTTTTTTGATATTTAATTATTTAAATAAAACCTATAAACCACAAAATACCTAAATACTTAAATTACTAAACAACTAAACACTGATACTACGGCACCACACACCCATAGCGACGGACCATAGTACACACGTGCACATATTATTGTCCATTTTGGTGTGGCATTTAGAGGGGCCAGCAAGTCCTGGAAATAGCCAAAAGTATGAGCCACCATCTTGTAAAGGGCCCCACTAGCAAGCCGGGATGATAACATTCAGAGAACTGACGAGACTGAGCAAAGTGGTCGGGAGTAAACCCATGAATAGCTAGGAGTGGGTCCCACTAGCACTATCAGGCAGCATTGAGGGCCACCCCACCGCCGCCTAACCGGAGTAGCGAGTAATCCATGATTAATTGGAGAGCCGGTAGAATCCAAAGCATTACCAAGCAGGGCCAGTAAGCAATGGAGTCCAGACCAGCCACATGGGACCGAAAGATTCAAACTTGTAGTTTTTGTTTGTAGTCTTATTTGTATTTTGGACTTTGTATGGACCATGTACTTGTAGAGATGGATCATGACATACTCACACACACAATCTTGTCTGTTATCTATGTTGCATGCAATGAGGGCAACTGGACCCATGAGTATCTCTAAGTGGGGCCCACTAGTGCATTTTGTAAATAAACATTAGGCGATGCGACACTACCGGGAGAAGAAGACCCATCTTTATAGCATTTTGTAATTTTACTTGTATTCTAGCTTGGTTGTACGCATAGATAATTAGACTATGAGATGGACCTCAACACACATGCACACTGATGCATGCATATTTTTTGATATTTTGTCAGTGCAACATACAGCCACTTCTTGGAACTCGAGGAGGAAGCATTCTAACCCAATATATACTCTTTTGAGGATCATTGGAGCGAAAGAATGTGGAATTCAGAGGTGTGAATGAATTGACAAGTCGTAGATATGGACTTGTGGATTTATGTGTATTTAGTTTTACAGGTATTCCATTTCATAGCAATGACATAGGCAAATGCTTGATGCTGCATGTCACACACATGCACAATCTTATATTTGCAGTTTTAATATGATGCATCATTCAGGTTCCTCCAAAAGGCTTGGTCAAATCTGAAGGGAAAAGATTGTGCATGTGTGTAATTATTAGGCATTTTGTTTTTTTATGTATTTTATACATAGAATCAATAAGGTGCATAGGATTTGGTGGGCTGGCCTAAATTAGTCAGCTTTTTAGTCTCTTGTAATTTGTGTGCCTAAATGTAAAATAAAGTGTGTATTTTCCAAAAAAAAAACAAACAAAAACCATAAACCCTAAACTTTAAATACTAAACCTTGAACCATAAACTATAACCCTAATCCATAAACCCTAAATCCTAAATCTCATGTTTTGCACTTTTATAATCAAATGAGTAAGTGTTAAGTTTAAATTGAAATTCACAACTTTTAGGAATGTTAGAAATTTACCTTTTTGTATATGTAACACAAATTAATGACTCAAGTAGTGAGTTATGGATTCAATCTTTTTCTTGCTTTAGATTATTGTAGCATTAGCAATGGTCATGATTTTATATTTTGCATCTAGAACACAAAATCATATCGATGAGAATATGCCATAACTTGTATCTCTCTATTGAACATATTTTTATGGCACTATGAATGATCATGATTACATATTTAATCACCATAATACTGGGTCACAGTATTGGATATGACCATAGCTTGTGCATTTTATCTTTATATTGGAAAGTCATTGCACTAGGAATGATTGTAACTTTGGGCATTCCTCAATCGCAAAATTCATGACCCTAGAAAAAGTTAAAGCTCGAGTACTACTCTTTATAACTTTCTATAGCTAAAATTCTTGGGATTGGAAATATCACTATGGCTTTTTCCTTTGATTTGTGACCTCAAGTGTCAATATGCAAGACTAATATTTTGAGTAATGATTAAAACCTTTTATACATTTGAATATGATTCATTTTCACCTCTTTGGGTATTATGAGCTTGTATACATAACTCATTTAATACAAAAAAAATAATACTTTTCATATCGACGAGGATATAAAAAAAAGGCTTAGTTGTGCCAATAAAATAAATTTTTTGATTCTTGATTGAAAGTTAGCCCATACATCTCTCCATGCCCAAACCACCCTTGGGCTAGTTTGTTCTGATAGGCTACAAGGTGGTTATTTATTTAGAGGTGAACTATGTTATAAAAAAATTTCTTTGAGTGTGTGCATGAGAGATATTTAAGAAGAAATTACAATAATCAATATAAATAGCATCCTCAACAACTAGCTATTTCAACACATAGGGGTACAACTTTGGTTTAGTCTTTAACGTACATGAGTAAAAATACCTTTCATAGCCTATTAATTCAACATCAAATATTATAAGACATAATAGAGATAAAGTAAAAGCTCCTATTATTTTGGTTAGAGCTTTAGCAATCATTCTAAAGTTAAAAGAGGAACAAAATAAATTATTTTAATTATTCAGTATAATTTTAATTTTTATTTTAATGATTTATCAGTTTATTTTTATAGAAATATATATAATTTTAATTTCTAAATCATTTTTGGTTTTGTAATTATATTTAAATTGATATATATCATTATAATAATATATTATTAAGTTATTTTTTCATCATTATTAAAATTTTTATCAATAAAAATATTTATATTGAATTTATATGATATATAAATATAATGATTATTATAACTAAATATTGTATTCACTTTTGAAAAAAATTTTAAAATTATTATATTTTCAAAGGTTATAACCTTTAAAAATATCAAAAAATAATTAAAATAAATGTTTTGTTCTTTTATTTTTTAAATAAAACCTATAAACCACTAAATACAAACGCAATTAAATTAGTAAACACCTAAATTCCGTAATACCTAAATACATAAACCATTAAACTGTTATATAATACATAATAATTAATAAATCTAATTTTAATATATATTTATTATAGTTTTAAATATTTATTTTAATTATTTATTAGTTTATTTTTTTAGATATATTTAATATAAAATAAATTATCAGTTTGACCAATTTAATTTAAATAATTTATTTTTAATCAAAAAAAATATATACGCTTATAAAGATGTAAAATTTTAAAAATTAAAAATTATTATCCAGTAATATTTTTTACTTTAATTTTGAATCAATTTGGGGTTTGTAAATAATTTTTAATTAATACCTATCTCATTATTAGTAGTTTATTAATTTAATTTTAGATCATTATTATAAAATCTATCAATAAATTTGTTTATATTGAATTTATATGATATAAAATTATTAAAATTTTTATAACTAAATATTGTATTCACATTTCAAAAAATTTTAAATATTATTATATTTTCAAAGGTTATAACCTATGAAAATGAGAAAAAATTTCAATTTTCTTTTGTTATTTTATTGTTTAAATAAAACCTATAAACTACTAAAAGCCTAAAAACATAAATTGCTAAACTCCTAATGACAAAACCTCTAAATACTTAAACAATTAAATCGGTATGCATTAATAATAAATCATAAATCTCATTTTAATTTTTATTAAGTATAATTTTAAATTTTTATTTTAATTATTTATCAATTTATTTTTTTAGAAATATTATTTACAAAATAAATTATTAGTAAGACATATCTATTTTAAATAATTTATTTTTTATCAAAAAAATATTTATGCTTATAAAAAGAGGCACAATTTTAAAAACAAAAATTTATTATTTTGTAATATATTTTATTTTGATTTTGAATCATTTTAGTTTTTGCAATTATATTTTAATTTATATCATTCTTATTATTAATAGTTTATTAATTTTTTTATGATAATTATTATAATATCTATAAATAATATTATTTATATTAAGTTTACATTATATATAATTATTAAGAATATTATAACTAAATATTATATTCACATTTAAAAAAATTAAAAATTATTATATTTTCAAAGGTTATAACCTTTGAAAATTAAAAAAAAATCAAAAAATTAAATTTTTTATTTTTTCATTCTTTAAATAAAAACTATAAATCACTAAAGGACTAAACACTTAAATCACTAAACCACAAAACATCTAAATACTTAAACCATTAAACTAGTATATCCCAAATAATAAATAATAAATCTCTATTTTATTTGTATTCATTATAGTTTTAATTATTCATTTTAATTATTTATTAGTTTATTTTTATATAATTATAAATTAAAAATAAATTATGAGGAAGACAAATATAATTTAAATAATTTACTTTTAATAACAAAAAATATAAACTAATAAAAAGAAGTAAAACATCAAAAAAATTATTATTTAGTAATATATTTTATTTTTATTTTGAATAAATTTACATTTTGCAAATATATTTTAAATAATATTTTTCTTTTTAATAATAGTTTATTAATTTATTTTTTGATTATTAATATAATATTTATCAATATAATTGTTTATTTTGAATTTACATGATATATAATTATTAAGTTTATCATAACTAAATATAGTATTCACATATAAAAAAAATTTAAAAATTATTATATTTTCAAATGTTATAATCTTCAAAAATGATAAAAGTAACAAAAATAAAATTTAAAAATGATAATCTTTAAACTCGTAAACCTTACATATAATTGAAATAATTTATAGGAATAATAATTACAAAATAAATTATGAGTGACAAATATAATTTAAATAATATATTTTTCATCAAAAAAAATATATAAGCTTAAAAAATGATGCAAAAACTAAAAAAAATTATTATTTATTAATAAATTTTACTTTGATTTTGAATCATTTTAGGTTTTTTAATTATATTTTAATTTATATCTATCATATTAATAATTGTTTATTAATTTATTTTTTGATAATTGATATAATATTTTTCAATAAAATTGTTTATATTTATTTTATATTATATATAGTTACAATAATTATAATTACTAAATATTGTATTTACATTTTTAAAAAATTGTAAAATTATTATATTTTGAAATGTTATGGCGTTTGAAAATTTGAAAAAATATCAAAAATATATTTTTTGTTATTTCATTGTTTGAATAAAAGCTCTAAACCATTCAATGCCTAAATACTTAAATCAATAATTTCTAAATCTCAAAAACCCTAAATAGATAAGTTTTTTAAACAGGTATATCCTAAATAATAAATAATAAATCTCATTTTTATTTTTTTCATTATAATTTTAAATATTGATTTTAATTATTTATTTGTTTATTTTTAAATAAATATTAAATACAAAATAAATTATTATTTAGAAAAATATAATTTATATAAATTATTTTTTAACAATAAAATATAGAAAAACTTATTAAAAGAATAAAAAAATAAAAAACAAAAAATTATTATATAGTAATATATTTTACTTTGTTTCTGTATCATTTTAGGTTTTGTAATTATATTTTAATTGATATTTAAACTTATTAATAATAGATTATTAATTTATTTTTTGATCATTATTAGAATATTTATCAATAAAAATATTTATATTTAATTTATATGATATACTAATTTAATAATTATTATAACTAAATATTGTATTCACTTTTGAAAAAAATTTGAAAATATTTATATTTTCAAAGATTATAACCTTTGAACATGTGAAAAAGCAAAAAAAAAATTTATTATTTCATTGTTAAATAAAACCTATAAATCACTAAATGCCTTACCACTTAAATCACTAAACTAAAATATCCCGATCCCCCAATATAGATAATCATTTAAACGGGTATCCTCTAAATAATAATTAATAAATCTCATTTTTATTTGTTTTAATTTTAATTTAAGCAATTCATTTTGATTGTTTAGTTTTTTATTTTTATATATATATTAATTATAAAATAAATTATGAGTTAAAAATATAATTTATAAAAATTATTTTTCATCAAAAAATAGATAAGCTTATAAAAAGAATAAAAATTTAAAAACAAATAATTATTTTTAAGAAATATATTTTGCTTTGCTTTTGAATCATTTTAGGTTTTGATATTATATTTTAAGTAATATCAATCTTATTGATAATCTATTTTTAATTTATTTTTTGATATTATTAGAATATCTATCAATAAAATTGTTTATATTGAATTTAAATGATGTATAATTATTATGATTATTATAAATAAATATTTATTCACTTTTTAAAACAATTTAATAATTATTATATTTTCAAAGGTTATAACTTTGAAAATATAAAAAAAAATAAAAATAATTTTTTTTATTTTTTTTCTTAAATAAAACCTATAAACTACTAAATGCATGCACAGTTAAATCAGTAAACTCTTAAACCCCATAATGCCTAAATACATAAACCATTAAACATCTATATACTACTTAATAATTAATAAATCTAATTTTTATTTCTATTTATTATAATTTTAAATATTCATTTTAATTATTTATTTGTTTATTTTTTTGAAATATTTATTACAAAATAAAGTATGTGTGCGACAAATATAATTTAATTAATTTATTTTTAATAAAAAAAAATATACAGTTCTAAAAGAAATAGAAATTTAAAAATTAAAATTTATTATCCAGTAATATATTTTACTTTAATTTTGAATCAATTTGGGTTTTGTAAATATTTTTTAATTAATATCTATCTTTTTATTAATAGTTTATTTATTTATTTTTTGATCATTATTATATTGTCTGACAATAAAATTGTTTATATTGAATTTATATGATATATAATTATTAATATTAGTATAACTAAATAATGTATTCACATTTCAAAAAATTGTAAAAATTATTATATTTTCAAAGGTTATAACCTATGAAAATGATAACAAATATCGTAATTTTTTTTGTTATTTTATTTGTTTATATAAAACCTATAAACCACTAAAAGCCTAAAAACATAAATCGCTAAACTCCTAATGACAAAACCTCTAAATACTTAAACTATTAAACTAGTATACATTAATAAAAATCTTAAATCTCATTTTAATTTTTCTTCAATATAATTTGAAATTTTTATTTTAATTATTTATCAGTTTATTTTTATAGAAATATTAATTGAAAAATAAATTATTAGTGAGACTGATCTAATTTAAATTAAACTGGTATCCCTAAATAATAAATAATAAATAATAAATAATAAATAATAAATAATAAATAATAAATAATAAATAATAAATCTCATTTTTTATAATAATTTTAAATTTTCATTTTAATTATTTATTTGTTTATTTATATATAAATATTAATTACAAAATAAAATATGAGTTTGACAAATATAATTTATATAAATTATTTTCCATCAAAAAAATATAGATAAACTTATAAAAAGAAGAAAAAATTCAAAAACAAAAAATTATTATATAGTAATATATATTTCTTTGCTTCTGAATCATTTTAAGTTTTATAATTATATGTTAATTAATATCTATCTTATTATTAATGGATTATTAATTTATTTTTTGATTATTATTAGAATATTTATCAATAAAATTGTCTATATTGAATTTATATAATATATAAATATAATGATTAGTATAACTAAATATTGTATTCACATTTGAAAAAAATTTAAAATTTAATATATTTTCAAAGGTTATAACCTTTTAAAATATGAAAAAAAATAATAAAAATAAATTTTTTGTTATTTTATTTTTTAAAAAAACCTATAAACCACTCAATGCTAGGGGTGCTCATGGGACAGTAAGGGATGGGGATTATAAATCTCCAGTCCCTTCCCACAGTTCAGAGATTTTTTGTTGAAGATCCAGATTCATCCCATAGGTTGAAAGTAATTGGACGGGACAGGACAGACATCGGGGATTTTGGGTAGGAGAAAACGATTCTGGGACGGGACGGAACGGAGTTCGGACATTTTTTTCAATTTATTTTCTTCAAACCGGCAAAGTTAGTTCATGTCGAAATCTTTTGTTGTACCATTTATCATTCCTTAGTTATGTATCTTTCAAACTCAAATTGGGCCAATTTTGTTTTGTCAAATAGGCTGAATACCGCAAACGAGTTCCACTACCTTGTTAAAAGCTTTCATGTGCAGAAAAGGATAGAAATGTTAAATAGAATGGGACCGAGTTGTGTGCTTAATTTGGTTCTTTATTTTTTCACAAGTTGGCTTTGTTCAGCTGAGTGAAACTTAACCATAATAGCAATACTACATTTTTTAAACAATTACTTATAATATTAAGGAATAGCTAAAGATGACCACAAACATTGGTAGCAGCAATTACTACTTAGGTAATTGCTAAAATTAGGCAGCTTAATATAACAAAAAAAATACAACTAATAACGACCATGATAATAATCATTTCAAAGGTCCATCCTGGAACAGCAATTAAAATCCAAACCCAATTAATTATCTCTTCTACAACTCCTCCCTTTTCTTCATCCACTATAGAAGGGCAACCAAAGATGAAAACATGGTAATCATGTAGAAATAAATTTCTAAGATGAAAGAGTAATAAAAAATTTAAAATATTACCTTATAAAATTTAATACACCCATTCCAAATTTAGTTGGACAACTATAGTTGGAAGAATATTTGGATCTTGTGACCCCTCTATAAATTGTAATTGAACCATATTTTTATTAAATTGAATGAATAAAATAAGTAAAAGTTAAATTAAAATTTACAAGATTTGTATACTAACCTAATTCATTATAATCAAGGTCTTGAACTAATTCTTCAATTTCAATAGGTTTGTTTGAGCTTCTCAACCAATCTTGTAGACATATGAGAACTTCAGCTGTAATAGGAATTAATGAACGCCTAAATTTATCTAAAGTTCTTCCCCAATTGCTAAATGTAGATTCGTTGGCCACAGTAGATGCTTGGATAGAAAATATATCCTTAGTTACATTTACCCAAGAAGGATACCTAAATTCATTTACCTTCCACCAGTTTAGAATATAAAAATCAATTCTATTTTTTTCATGTTTGTCCTCCAAGTACCTATCCAACTCTTCCAAAGCTGCAACTTCTTGTTCTTTCTCCAATTCAACAAAAAAATCATCAACATAAGTACCACCACCATCAAAGAAATCATCATTTTTCTTCAATACAGTAGAAGAGAAACATCTTCTTTTGATTCATCTTCATTTAAATCTTTATAATCATCCATCATCTCATTTAAAGCATTTATAACCTTTTTCACCAAATTTTTAGCCAATTCCTCTTCATAATGCTAAGTGTACTTAACCTAGAGATATTTGAGCTTATATCTAGGATCCAACACTAATGCTACAAAAAACATAATATTTGTTGAATGAAGAGAACCCCAATATTTGTTTAATTTATGCCTCATTTTCATTCCCATTTCAGACACCATTATGTCTCTACTATTTTCACAAATCTCAATATTTTTCAAAATTTGAAAAATCTCAAGAAAATAAACACTAGAGGTAGAATATTATGAGCAAGAAAATTTACAAGTTACCTCATAAAATATTTTCAAGAAACCAGACAAAATTTTGGCATTTGTTCAGTCTCTCTCAGTTGGAACATTTGAACCAAACTCCTTCAAAAACCTTTTGTCTTTGTCCTCCAACTTATCAAATTCTTTTTGATATTTTATATCAGTTTGTAGCATCAAATAAGTTGAATTCCATTTTGTAGGACAATCTAATTGCAATGAAGAATCATATATCAAGTTTGCTTCTTCAACACATAACTTAAACATATCTAATCTTTTAGGACTGCTCCTCACATATTTAAACACACCTCTAATTTTTTGAATAGCACCCTCAACTACTGCAATGCCATCTCTGACAATTAAGTTTAGGATATGAGCACAATATCTCATATGAAAATGCTCGCCTCTCAAAGGTAGAACACTTTTATTCACAAGATTTTTTTCAATTGTTTAACTGCAACATCATTATTTGATGCATTGTCAACCGTAATGCACATCAACATTCTCAAACCCCATTCATTCATGCAAAACTCAATAGCATTTCTAATATTAACTCCAGAATGACTTTTAATTACACAAAAGTTCAAAAGCCTTTTATGCATATTTTAATGAGAATCAATGAAATGAACAGTCGAACATATATAAGACAAATTTAGAATGCTAGTCCAAGTGTCGGTAGTCAATGAAACTCTACAACAATGAGATGATATGCTATCAAATAATTTCTTCTTTTCCTTCACAAACAAAGAAAAACAATCCCCTAGTAAAGAGTGCCTAGATGGAATTTTAAATTTATGCACACTAACTTTACAAAACTTTTTAAACTCATCCCTCTCAACAAAGCAAAAAGGCAATTCATCTTTTATGATCATTTTCACCAAAGACTCTCTAACTAGTTGTTGATCAAATTGCCAACAAGTTTATTTGTTATCCTCTGAACTAGTACCTTTAGTGAAACTCAACAAAGATTGTGACTTGTCTTTACCTTTGTGAGCTTCTATTAATTCTTTTTTGTGTTGAAATTTGCTACAATTCTTTCTCAAGTATTTCCATAAACCCGAAGTACCTTGATCACTTTTTTCCAAATATTCTTTCCTACACCATATACAAGCTGCCCTACCAGTTTCATTTCCCTCTGAATCAACTAATATCTCATAAGTTTTTCAAACAGCAGACTTATACTTTTTATGAACCTGAGGCTTAGATGTACCTTGACTTTCTCTTACAATTGGAATTAAAGATCCTGCTGTAACAATAGGAGGGTTCGTGAAAAGATGATGATTGGATTTACCAGCACTTTGATCATTTGAGATGTGATCATCTTCAATTTATTGTATTTTTCGTTTACCACTGGATTGTGTAATCTTCATTGCCATTAATTACTATGTTATGTTAAGTATAAATACACATAAATATTTCAAACAAGCAAGCACTACAAAACTTACTGTAACACATTCAGCCCAGCATTCGGCCCAACCACAACACCACAACCAATACTCAACAAAACTAACTGATACACATAATAATAATAATAATTAATCACTCAATTCTCGTCAGAAAAACAAAACAAAATGCTGGTGGCATCTGAGACACGGTGGAGGCAACCAGAAGTGCGATGGACAAGGGATGGGCGGTAGGGGAATTGGTGGCATCTTCATGTTATATATATATATATATATATATATTCCTGGTTCTAGTATCGGTATTTTAGGACGGGATGGTTCTCGGGATGGATATTGCTTAAGATATGGAACCGTCCCAAAAGAAAAAATACATGAAAGAATGCGAAGGGAAAAGTCAAAGTCAACGGATTTTTCTCAGTCCCAATTTTTTCGGGACAAGACTTCGAGTTGGGTCGCGAATCTCCGAGTCCCGTGAGCAGCCCTACTAAATGCATATAAAGTTAAATTAATAAACTCCTAAACCCTGTGATGCCCAAATACATAAACCATTAAACTGCTAAATACTACTTAATAATTAATAAAACTATTTTTTATTGCTATTTATTATATTTTTAAATATTCATTTTAATTATTTATTAGTGTATTTATTTAGAAATATTTATTACAAAATAAATTATCAGTGGGACAAATATAATTTAAATAATATATTATTTATCTAATAAAAATATACTATTATAAAAGAAGTATAAATTTAAAAATTAAAAATTAAAAATTAAAAATTATAATCAAGTAATATAAGTTACTTTAATTTTGAATCAATTTGGGTTTTGTAAATATTTTTTAAATAATATCTATCTTAATATTAATAGTTTATAAATTTATTTTTTGATCATTATTAGAATATTTATCAATAAAATTGTATATATTGATTTTATATGATATATAAATATAATGATTATTATAACTAAATATTGTATTCACATTTAAAAAAAATTTAAAATTTATTATATTTTCAAAGGTTATAATCTTTCAAAATATCAAAAAATAATTAAAATAAATTTTTTATTATTTTATTTTTTTAATAAAACCTATAAACAACTAAATGCATACACAGTTAAATTAGTAAACTCTTAAACCTCATAAATCCTAAATACATAAACCATTAAACTGCTATATACTACATAATAATTAATAAATCTAATATGCATTTATATTTATTATAATTTTAAATATTCATTTTAATTATTTATTATTTTATTTCTATAGAAATATATTATTTACAAATTAAATTATGAGAGCGACATATATATTATAATTAATTTATTTTTAATCAAAAAAAATAAATGCTTATAAAAGAAGTAAAAATTTACAAATTTAAAATTATTATCCACTACTATATTTACTTTAATTTTAATTTCAATTTGGGTCTTGTAAATATTTTTTAATTAAAATAAATCTTTTTATTAATAGTTTATTAATTTAAATTTAGATCATTATTATGTTATCTATCAATAAATTTGTTTATATTGAATTTATATGATATATTAATTATTAATATTATTATAACAAAATATTGTATTAAAATTTCAAAAAATTTTAAATATTATTATATTTTCAAATGTTACAACCTATGAAAATGATAAAAAATTATAGAAATTTTTTTGTAATTTTATTTTTTAAAATAAAACCTATAAACCACTAAAGGCCTAAAAACATAAATCACTAAACTACTAACGACAAAATCCATAAATACTTAAATCATTAAAGTGGTATATATTAATAATAAATCATAAATCTCATTTTTAATTTTTATTCAGCATAATTTTAAATTTTTATATTAATTATTTATCAATTTATTTTATAAAAATATTAATTACAAAATAAATTATTAGAGAGATAGGTCTAATTTAAATTAAACCGGTATCCCTAAATAATAAATAATAAAACTTATTTTTTTTTCATTATAATTTTAAATAATCATTTTAATTATTTATTTTATTATTTATATATAAATATTAATTACAAAATAAATTGAGTTAGACAAATATAATTTATATAAATTATTTTTCATCAAAAAATATTGATAAACTTTTTAAAAGAAAAAAAATGCAAAACAAAAAAATATTATATAGTAATATATTTTTCTTTTCTTCTGAATCATTTTAGGTTTTGTAATTATATTTTAATTGATATCTATCTTATTAATAATATATTATTAATTTATTTTTTTGATAATCATTAGAATATTTATCAATAAAATTGTTTATATTGAATTTATATGATATATAAATATAATGATTATTATAACTAAATATTGTATTCACATTTAAGAAAAATTCAAAAATTATTATATTTTCAAAGGTTAACCTTTCAAAATATCAATAAATAATAAAAATAAATTTGTTATTATTTTATTTTTTTAATAAAACCTATAAACCACTAAATGCATACACAGTTAAATCAGTAAACTCTTAAACCTCATAATGCCTAATTACATAAACCATTAAACCTCTATATACTACTTAATAATTAATAAATATAATTTTTATTACTATTTATTATAAATTTAAATATTCATTTTAATTATTTATTAGTTTATATTTATAGAAATATTTATTACAAATTAAATTATGAGAGCAACATATAGATTTTAATTAATTTATTTTTAAACAAAAAAAATATATATGCTTATAAAAGAAGTAAAAATTTTAAAATTAAAAATTATTATCCAGTAATATATTTTACTTTATTTTGAATCAATTTGGGTTTTGTAAATATTTTTTAATTAATTTCAATCTTTTTATTATTAGTTTATTAATTTAAATTTGATCATTATTATAATATCTATCAATAAAATTATTTATATTGAATTTATATCATATATAATTACTAATATTATTATAACTGAATATTGTATTCACATTTCAAAAAACTTTAAATATTATTATATTTTCAAAGGTTATAACTTATGAAAATGCGAAAAAATTACAAAGTTTTTTTTGTTATTTTTTTGATTAAATAAAACTTATAAACCACTAAATGCCTAAAAACCTAAATCACTAAACTTCTAAAAGACAAAACCTCTAAATACTTAATCCATTAAACTAGTACACGTTAATAATAAATCATAAATATCATTTTAATTTTTATTCAGTATAATTTTAAATTTTTATTTTAATTAATTTTCAGTTTATTTTTATAGAAATATTAAATACAAAATAAATTTTTAGTAAGAAATATCAAATTAAAATTGGACTGGTATACCCTAAATAATAAATAATAAATAATAAATAATAAATAATAAATCTCATTTTTTAATTATAATTTTAAATATTCATTTTTATTATTTATTTGTTTATTTTTATAAAAATATTAATTAACAAATAATCTATGAGTTACACAAATATAATTTATATAAATTATTTTTCATCAAAATATTATAGATAAACTTTTTAAAACAAAAAAAAATTCAAAACAAAAAATTATTATATAGTAATATATTTTGCGTTGCTTCTGAATCATTTTAAGTTTTGTAATTATATTTTAATTGATATCTATCTTATTAATAATAGATTATTAAGTTATCTTTTAATCATTATTAGAATATTTATTAATAAAAATGTTTATATTGAATTCATATGATATATAAATATAATGATTCTTATAACTATATATTGTTTTCACTTTTGAAAAAAATTTTAAAATTATCAAATTTTCAAATGTTATACTTTTGAAATAATGAAAAAATAAAAATAATATTTTTCTTTGTTATTATATTGTTTAAATAAAACATATACACCACTAAATGCCTAAGCATTTAAATCACTAAACTACAAAATCCCGATACCTTTATATAGATAATTTTTTAAATCGGTATACCTTAAATAATATTTAATAAATTTAATATTTATTTGTTTTCATTATAATTTAAAAAATTCATTTTGGTTGTTTAGTTTTTTATTTTTATATATGTATTAATTATAACATAAATTATGAGTCAAAAATATAATTTATAAAAATAATTTTTCATCAAAAAAATTGATAAGCTTATAAAAAGAATAAAAATTTAAAACAAATAATTATTATTTAGTAATATATTTTGCCTTGATTTTGAATCATTTTAGGTTTTGATATTTTATTTTCAGTAATATCAATCTTATTCATAATAAATTTTTAATTTATTTTATGATAATTATTAGAATATCTATCAATAAAATTGTTTATATTGAAAATATATGTTATATAAATATAATGATTACTATAATAAAATATTGAATTCACATTTGAAAAAAATTTAAAAATTATTATATTTTTAAAGGTTATAACCTTTGAAAATATAAAAAAATACTAAAAATAAATATTTTGTAAATTTAATTTTTAAATAAAACCTATAAATCACTAAATGCATACACAGTTAAATTAGTAAACTCCTAAAGCCTGTAATGCCTAAATACAAAAACCACTAAACCACTATGTACTACTTAATAATTAAGAAATCTAAATTTTATTTCAATTTATTATAATTTTAAATATTCATTTTAATTATTTATTAGTTTATTTTTATATAAATTTTTATTACAAATTAAATTATGATTGCGACAAATATAATTTAAATAATTTAATTTTAATAAAAGAAAATATATACGCTTATAAAAGAAATAAAAATTTAAAAATTAAAAATTATTATACAATAATATTTTTTTACTTTAATTTTGAATCAATTTGGGTTTTGTAAATATTTTTTAATTAATATTTATCTTATTATTAATAGTTTATTAATCTAATTTTTGATCATTATTATAATATCTATCAATAGAATTGTTTATATTGAATTTATATGATATATAATTATTAAAATTATTATAACGAAATATTGTATTTACTTTTCAAAAAATTTTAAATATTATTATATATTCAAAGGTTATAACCTATGAAAATGAGAAAAAATTACAAATTTTTTTTGTTATTTTATTGATTAAATAAAACCTATAAACCACTAAATGCGTAAAAACATGAATCGCTAAACACCTATATGACAAAACCTCTAAATACTTAAACTATTAAATTGGTAAACATTAATAATAAATCATAAATCTTATTTTAATTTTTTTTCAGTATAATTTTAAATTTTTATTTTAATTCTTTATCAGTTTATTTTTATAGAAATATTAATTACAAAATAAATTATTAGTGAGATAGATATACTTTAAATTAAACCGGTATACCCTAAATAATAAATAATAAATCTCATTTTTATTTTTTTCATTATAATTTTAAATATTCATTTTAATTATTTATTTGTTTATTTTTATATAAATATTAATTACAAAATAAATTAAGAGTTAGACAAATATAATTTATGTAAATTATTTTTAATCAAAAAAATATAGATAAAAATTTTAAAATAAAAAAAATACAAAACAAAATATTATTATATAGTAATATATTTTGGTTTGCTTATGAATCATTTTATGTTTTGTAATTATATTTTAATTGATATCTATCTTTTTTATAATAGATTAATAATTAATTTTTGATCATTATTAGTATATTAATCACTAAAATTGTTTATATTGAATTTATATGATATATAAATATAATGATTATTATAACTAAATATTGAATTCGCTTATGAAAAAAATTTAAAAATTATAATATTTTCAAAGGTTATAACCTTTGAAAATATCATAAAATAATAAAAATAAATTATTTTTTATTTTATTTTTTGAATAAATCCTATAAACCACTAAATGTATGCACAATTAAATCAGTATACTTCTAAATCCCAAAATAACTAAATACATAAACCATTAAACCGCTAGATAATACATAATAATTAATAAATTTAATTTTTATTTCTATTTATTATAATTTTAAATATTAATTTAATAATTTATTAGTTTATATTTATAGAAATATTTATTACAAAATAAATTATGATTAAGACAAATATAATTTAAATAATTTATTTTTAATGAAAAAATAATATATGCTTATAAAAGAAGTAAAATTTATAAATTAAAAATTATTATTCAGTAATATATTTTACATTAATTTTGAATGAATTTGGGTTTTGTAAATATTTTTTAATGAATATAAAAATTATAACTAAAATTGTTATTGAATTTAGTTTTTTAATATATAAAAGAAGTTTCTTAATTTAATTTTTGATCATTATTATAATAACTATCAATAAAATTGTTTATATTGAATTTATATGATGTATGATTATTAATAATATTATAACTAGATGTTGCATTCACATTTCAGAAAATTTTAAATTTCAAAACCATTAAAGTGGTATACATTAATATAAATCATAAATCTCATTTTAATTTTTATTAAGAATAATTTTAAATTTTTATTTTAATTATTTTTTAGTTTATTTTTATAGAAATATTAAATACAAAATAAATTATTAGTGAGACAGATATAATTTAAATAATTTATATTTCATCAAAAAAAAATAAGCTTATAAAAATAGGCACAATTTTAAAAACAAAAATTTAATATTTAGTAAAATAATTTATTTTGATTTTGTATCATTTTAGATATTGCATTTATATTTTAATTTATATCATTCTTTTTAATAATTGTTTATTAATTATTTATTGATCATTATTATAATATCTATTAATAAAATTATTTATATTGACTTTACATTATATATAATTATTAAAATTATTATAACTAAATATTATATTCACATTTAAAAAAAATTAAAAATTATTATATTTTCAAAGTTTATAACTTTCAAAAATTTAAAAAAAAATAAATTAAATTTTTTGTTTTTTCATTCTTTAAATAAAAACTATAAATCAGTAAAGGTATAAACACTTAAATCACTAAACCCCAAAACACCTAAATACCTAAACCATTAAAACTGTATATCCTGAATAATAAATAATTAATCTCACTTTTATTTGTATTATTTATAATTTTAAATATTCATTTTAATTATTTTATAGTTTATTTTTATAGAATTATAAATTACAAATTATATTATGTGGAAGACAAATATAATTTAAATTATAAACTTTTAATAACAAAAAATATAAACTTATAAAAAGAAACAAAGCATCAAAAATATTATTATTTAGTAATTTATTTTACTTTGAGTTTGAATAAATTTTGGTTTTGCAAATATATTTTAAATAATATCTATCTTATTTATAATACTTTATTAATTTATTTTTGATCATTAATATAATATCTATCAAAATAATTGTTTATATTGAATTTATATGATATATAATTATTAATATTATCAAAACTAATTGTTTAGGCATTTAGTGATTTATAGGTTTTATTTAAATAATGAAATATCAAAAAAATATTTTTTTTTATTTTTTCACATTTACAAAGGTTATAAACTTTGAAAATATAATAATTTTAAAAGTTTTTTCAAAAGTGAATTCAATATTTAGTTATAATAATCATTATATTTAAATATCATATAAATTCAATATAAACAATTTTATTGATAAATATTCTAATAATGATCAAAAATTAAATTAATAATCTATTATTAATAAGATAGATATCAATTAAATTTATTTACAAAACCAATAATGATTCAGATGCAAAGTAAATTATATTATTATATAATAATTTTTTGTTTTTAATTTTTTTTAATTTTAATAAGTTTATCAATATTTTTTTTGATGAAAAATAATTTATAGAAATTATAATTGTCTAACTCAATATTTATTTTGTAATTAATATTTATATAAAAATAAACAAATACATAATTAAAATGAATATTTAAAATTATAATGAAAAAAATAAAAATGAGATTTATTGTTTATTATTTAGGACATATCTAATTAAAAAAATTATGTATTTAGGGTTTTCGAAATTTAGAAGTTATTCATTTAAGTATTTAGGCATTTAGTCATTTATAGGTTTTATTTAAACAATAAAATAACAAATAAATTATTTTTGATATTTTTTTCACATTTTCAATGGTTATAACCTTTGACAATATAATAATTTTAAAATTTCTTAAAATTGTAAATACAATATTTAGTAATAATAATCATTATAATTATATATAATATAAACTAAATATAAATAATTGTATTGATAGATATGATATCAATTATCGCAAAATAAATTAATATGCTATTATTATTATTATAGATATAAATTAAAATATAATTGCAAAACCTAAAATTATTCAAAATCCAAGTAAAATTTATTACAAAATAAAAATTTATGGTTTTTAGTTTTTGCTTCTTTTTATAATCTTATATATTTTTTTGATAAAAAATAAATTAATTAAATTATATTAGTATCACTCATAATTTATTTTGTAATTAATATTTTAATAAATTATTTAAATTATATTTAAGGTTTACGAGATTAAAGGTTTAAGTATTTAGGGGCTTTTGTGTTTAGGAATTTAGATGTTTAAGTGTTTAGGCATGTAGTTGTTTATAAAATTTATTTAAACAATGATATAGCAAAAAAATTATTTTTATTATTTTTTCTAATTTTTGAATATTATATACTTTGAAAATATAAAAATTTTTAAATTTTTTTCAAATGTAAATATAATATTTATTTATAATAATCTTCCAAATTATAATTCATTTAAATTAAATATAAATAATTATATTCCTAGATAGTATAATAATGATCAAAAAATAAATTAATAAACTTGTATTTATGAGAATGATATTTAATTAAATTATAATTGTAAAATCTAAAATGATTCAAAATCAAAATAAGATATATTATTAAATAATAATTTTTTATTTTTAAAATTTTGCCTCTTTTTATTAGGATTTTTTTTGAATAAAAATAAATATTTTAAATTATAAATGTCACACTAATCATTTATTTTGTAATTAATATTTCTAGAAAAATAAACTGATAAATAATTAAAATGAATATTTAAAATTATAATGAAAATTAAATAATACTGAGATTTATGATTTATTATTTTGACTATACTAATTTAATGTTTTAAGTATTTATGGGCTTCGAGGTTTAGGAGTTTAGTCATTTAAGTATTTACTCATTTAGTGGTTTATAGGTTTTATATAAAAAATAAAATAACAAAAAATTTATTTTTGTTATTTTTTATCATTGTTGATGGTTATAACCTTTGAAAATAAAACAATTTTTAAATTTTTTTATGTGTGAATACTATATTTAGTTATGATAATCTTAATAATTATATATCATGTTAATTCAATATATAACAAGTATATTGATAGATATTATATTAATGATCAAAAAATAAATTAATAAACTATTATTAAATGATAGATATTTTTTAAAATATATTTGCAAAACTTAAATTTTTCAAAATCAAATTAAAATATAATAGTAAATAATAATTTTTTTGTTGTTTTGCTTCTTTTTATAAGTTTATATTTTTTGTTATTAAAAGTAAATTATTAAAATTCTATTTTTCTTCCACATAATTTATTTTTAATTTATAATTCTATAAAACAAAACTAATAAATAATTAAAATGAATATTTAAAATTATAATGAATACAAATAAAATTGAGATTTATTATTTATTATTCAGGTTATACTAGTTTAATGGTTTAAGTATTTAGGTATTTTGGGATTTAATGATTTTTGTGTTTAGGACGTTAGTGATTTTTAGTTTTTATTTAAAGAATTAAAAAATAATAAATTTAATTTTTTGATTTTTTTTTTAATTTTTGAAGGTTATAACCTTTGAAATTATAATAATTTTTAATTTTTTTTAAATGTGAATATAATATTCAGTAATAATAATCTTTATAATTATATATAATTTAAACTCAAAATAAATAATTTTATATATAGATATTATAATAATGATCAATAAAAAATTAATAAACTATTATTAATAAGAATAATATAAATTAAAATATAATTGCAAAATCTAAAATGATTCAAAATAAAAATAAAATATATAACTAAATTATATATTTTTGTTTTTAAAATTTTGCCCCTTTTTATAAGGATATATTTTTTTTTGATGAAAAATAAATTATTTAAATAGATCTGTCTCACTAATAATTTATTTTAAAATTAATATTTCTATAAAAATAAACTGATACATAATTAAAATAAAATTTAAAAATTTAACTTAATAAAAATTAAAATGAGATTTATGATTTATTATTAATGTATACCAATTTATTAGTTTACTTATTTAGAAGTTTTGTCATTTAGGAGTTTAGCAATTTATCATTTTAGGCATTTAGTCGTTTATAGGTTTTATTTAAACAAAAAAATAACAAAAAAAATTTGTTATTTTTTGTCATTTTCATAGGTTATAACCTTTGAAAATATAATAATATTTAAAATTTTTTCAAATGTGAATACAATATTTAGTTATAATAATTTTAATAATTATATATCATATAAATTCAATATAAACAATTTTATTGATAGAATTATAATAATGATCAAAAATTAAATTAATAAACTATTAATAATAAAATAGATATTAATTAAAAAATATTTACAAAACCCAAAATGATTCAAAATTAAAGAAAAAAATATTATTGGATAATAATTTTTAAAATTTAAAATTTTACTTCTTTTATAAGCGTAAATATTTTGTTTGATTAAAAATAAATTATTTAAATTATATTTGTCACACACATAATTTATTTTGTAATAAATATTTTTATAAAATAAACATATAAATAATTAAAATGAATATTTAAAATAATAATAAATTGAAATAAAAATTAGATTTCTTAATTATTAAGTAGTATATAGCAGTTTAATGGTTTTTGTATTTAGGCATTACGGGCCTTAAAAGTTTACAGATTTTACTGTGTATGCATTTAGTGGTTTATAGGTTTTATTTAAAAATTAATATAACAAAATATTTTTTTTATTATTTTTTAATATTTTCTAAGGTTATAACATTTGAAAATAAATTAATTTTTAAATTTTTTTCAAATGTGAATTCAATATTTAGTTATAATAATCATTATATTTTATATCATATAAATTCAATATAAACAATATTATTAATAAATATTCTAAAAATGATCAAAAAATAAATTAATAATATATTATTAATAAGATAGATATCAATTAAAATATAATAAAAAACCTAAAATGATTCAGAAGAAATCAAAATATATTACCATATAATAATTTGTTGTTTTGAAATTTTTTTTATTTTAAAAAGTTTATTTATATTTTTTTGATGAAAATTAATTTATATAAATTATATTTGTCTAATTCATAATTTATTTTTTAATTAATATTTATATAAAAATAAACAAATAAATAAATTAAAATGAATATTTAAAATTATAATGAAAAAAATGATATTGAGATTTATTCTTTATTATTTTTGTTATAGCAATCTAATTTAAATAACTTCTATCTCACTAATAATTTATTTTGTAATCAATATTTCTATAAAAATAAACTGATAAATAATTAAAATAAAAATATAAAATTATACTGAATTAAAATTAAAATGAGATTTATGATTTATTATTATTGTATAGCAGTTTAATATTTTAAGTATTTAGAGGTTTTTTCATTTATGGATTTAGTGATTTATGTTTTTTTGCATTTAGTGGTTTATAGGTTTTATTTAAACAATGAAATAACAAAAAAAAATTATTTTTGATATTTTCTCGCATTTTCAAAGGTTACAACCTTTCAAAATATAATAATTTTAAATTTTTTTAAAAATGTGAATACAATATTTAGTAATAATAATCATTATAATTATATATAATATAAACTAAATATAAACAATTTTATTGATAGATATGATATCAATTATCAATTAATAAACTAGTATTAATAATAATGATATAAATTAAAATATAATTGTAGAATCTAAAATGATTGAAAATCAAAATAACATATATTACTAAATAATGATTTTTTATTTTAAAAATTTTGCCTCATTTTATCAGCAATTATATTTTTTTGATGAAAAATAAATTATTTAAATTATATCTGTCTCACTAATAATTTATTTTGTAATTAATATTTGTATAAAAATAAATTGATAAATAATAAAATTGAATATATAAAATTATAATGAATACTAATAAAAAGAGATTTATTATTTATTATTTAGGATATACCTATTTAATGGTTTAAGTTTTTTTGTGGTTTTGGGGTTAATTAATTTATTGATTTATATGTTTGCACATTTTGGTATTTATAGGTTTTATTTAATCAATGAAATAACAAAAAATTTATTTTTATGAATTTTCGTGATTTTCAAAGGTTATTACATTTGAAAATATAATAATTTTTTAATCTTTCTAAAATATTAATGCAATACTTAGTTATAATAATCTTAATAATTATATTTGATGTAAAAATAATATAAAAAATTTTATTAATATATTTTATTATAATGATCGAAAAATAATTTAATAAACTATTATTAATAAGATAGATATTAATTAAAATATATTTGCAGAACCCAAAATAATTCACAATCAAAGTAAATTATATTACTAAATAAAATTTTAAATTTTTGAAATTTTGTTTATTTTTATAAGCTTATTTTTTTTCATAAAAAATAATGTATTTTAATTAATTGTCTCACTCATTATTTATTTTGTAATTAATTTCTCTATAAAAATAAACTAAAAAAATAATTAAAATGAATATTTAAAATTATAAAGAATACAGATAAAAATGAAATTTATTATTTATTATTTAAGTTATATAGGTATAATGGTTTAAGTATTTAGCGGGTTTTGTAGTTAAGGAATCTAGATATTTAAATGATTAGGCATTTAGTGCTTTATAAATTTTATTTAAATAATAAAATCATAAAAAATTTATTTTTGTGATTTTTTATCATTTTTGAAGGTGACCTTTGAAAATACAATAATTTTTAAATTTTTTTCAAATGTAAATATAAATTTTTGTTATAATAATCTTAATAATTATAAGACATTTAAATTCAATATAAGTAAATTTTATTGATAGATATTATAATAATGATCACAAAATAAATTAATAAACTATTATTAATAAGATTAATAGCAATTAAAATATAAATGCAAAACCTATAATGATTCAAAATCAAAGTAAAATATATTACTAAATTATAATTTTTTGTTTTTAAATTTTTACTTCTTTTTATAACTTATATTTATTTTTTGATTAAAAATAAATTATTAAAATTATATTTGTCTCATTCTTTATTTATTTTGCAATTAATATTTCTCTAAAAAATAAACTAATAAATAATTAAAATGAATATTTAAAATTATAATGAATACAAATTAAAATGAGATTTATGATTTATTATATATGGTATATCGGTTTAATGGATTGTTAATTGAGGGGTTTTATCGTTTAGGAGTTTAGAAATTTGTGTTTTTTGGCATTTAGTAGTTTATAGTTTGTATTTATAAAAAAAAATAAAAAAAAATTTGATTTTATCTGATTTTAAAAGGTTATAACCTTTAAAAATAAAAGAATTTTTAAAATTTTTTGAAATGTGAATACCATGTATAATTATATTAGTCTTACTAATTATATATCATATAAATTCAATATAAACAATTTTAATGTAGATAGTATAATAATGATCAAAAATTAAATTAATAAACTATTATTAATAATATAAATATTAATTAAAATATATTTACATAACACAAAATGATTCAAAATCAAATCAAAATATATTACTAAATAATAATATTTAATTTTCAAATATTTCATTCTTTTTATAAGCTTATATTTTTTATTTCTTAAAAATAAATTATTTAAATAATATTTGTTTCACTCGAAATTTATTTTGTAATTAATTTTTCTAAAAAATTAACTATAAATAATTAAAATGAATATATAAAATATAATAAATAGAAATAAAAATGAGGTTTATTATTTATTAAGTAGTATATAGTTGTGAAAAGGTTTATGTATTTAGGGGTTTCGTGGTCTATGAGCTTACTGATTAAATTAAGTAAGCATTTAATGATCTATAGGTTTTATTTTAAAAATGATATAACAAAAAATTTATTTTTATTAATTTTTCTCATTTTTTTAGGTTTTAACCTTTGAAAATATAATAATTTTTAAATTTCTTTTCAAAAGTGAAAACAATATATTTTTATAATAATCATAATAATTATATATTATATAAATTCAATATAAACAATTTTATTGATAAATATTCTAATAATTACCAAAAAATAAATTAAAAATATATTATGAATAAGATTGATATTACCTAAAATATAATATCAAAACCTAAAATGATTCAAAAGCAAAGCAAAATAAATTACTTAATTTTAAGTATTTGTTTTTAAATTTTAATTCTTTTTATAAGCTTATCTATTTTTTGATGAACAATAATTTTTATAAATTATATTTTTAACTCATAATTTATTTTATAATATATATAAATAAAAAACTAAACATTCAAAATAATTTTTTTAAATTATAATCAAAACAAATTAAAATTGAGATTTATTAATTATTTTTTAGTGTATACAAGTTTAAAGGATTATATATATAGGGGTATCGGGATTTTGTAGTTTAGTCATTTAAGTGTTTAGTCATTTAGTGGTGTATAGGTTTTATTTAAACAATGAAATAAAAAAATTATTTTTTTTATTTTTTCACATTTTCAGAGTTTATAACCTCTGAAAATTAAATAATTTTAAAATTTTTTTCAGAAGTGATTATAATATTTAGTTATAATAATCATTATATTTATATATCATATAGATTCAATATAAACATACTTATTGATAAATATTCTAATAATTTTCAAAACATAAATTAATAATCTATTATTAATAAAATAGATATCATTTAAAATATAATTACAAATATTAAAATAATTAAGAATAAAAGCAAAATATATTACTATATAATAATTTTTTGTTTTAAATTTTTTTTTCTTTTTAAAAGTTTATTTATAATTTTTTGATGAAAAATAATTTATATAAATTATATTTGTTTAACTCATAATTTATTTTTTATTTAATAATTATATACAAATATACAAATATATAAATAAATAATTAAAATGAATATTTAAAATTATTATAAAAAAAATGAGTTTTATTATTTATTATTTATTATTTAGGGTATACCGGTTTAATTTAAATTAGATCTATATAACTAAAAATTTATTTTGTAATTAATATTTCTATAAAATAAACTGATAAATAATTAAAATAAAAATTTAAAATTAAACTGAATAAAAATTAAAAAAAAATTTATGATTTATTATTAAAGTATACTAGTTTAATTGTTTATGTACTTAGATGTTTTGTCATTTAGAAGTTTAAAGACTTATGTTTTTAGGCATTTAGTGGTTTATAGATTTTATTTAAACAATAAAATTACAAAAAAAATTTGTAATTTTTTTTAATTTTCATAGGTTATAAACTATGAAAATATAATAATATTTAAAATTTTTTGAAATATGAATACTATGTATAATTATTTTAATCTTACTAATTATATATCGTATAAATTCAATATAAATAATTTTAATGATAGATATTATAATAATGATCAAAAATTAAATTAATAAACTATTATTAATAAGATTGATATTAATTAAAAAATATTTACAAAACCCAAATTGATTCAAAATTAAAGTAAAAAATATTACTGAATAATAATTTTTAATTTTTGAAATTTTACTTCTTTTATAAGCGTATATATTTTTTTTGATTAAAAATAAATTATTTAATTAATATTTGTCGTCTCATAATTTATTTTGTAATAAATATTTCTATAAAATAAACTTATAAATAATTAAAATGAATATTTAAAATAATAATAAATTGAAATAAAAATTAGATTTCTTATAAGCTTATATATTTTTTGATGAAAAATAAATTATTTAAATTATTTTTGTCTCACTATTAATGTATTTTTTAATTTATTTTTATATAAAAATAAACTAATAAATAATTAAAATGTATATATATAATTATAATGAATACTAAAAAAAATGAGATTTATGATTAATTATTTAGTGTATACCTATTTAATGGTTTAAGTTTATCGTGGGTTTGGGGTTAATGTGTTTATTGATTTATATGTTTACACATTTAGGTGTTTATAGGTTTTATTTAATCAATGAAATAACAAAATATTTAATTTTATGAATTTTCTTGATTTTCAAAGGTTAAAACCTTTGAAAATATCTAAAAATAATAAAAATAATTTTATTTTTATTTTTATTCTTAAATAAAAACTATAAACCACTAAATGCATAAACAGTTAAATTAGTAAACTCCTAAACCACGTAATGCCTAAATACATAAACCATTAAACTGCTATATACTACTTAATAATTAATAAATCTAATTTTTATTCTATTTATTATAATTTTAAATATTCATTTTAATTATTTATTAGTTTATTATTATAGAAATATTTATTACAAAATAAAGTATGAGTGTGACAAATATAATTTAATTAATATTTTTTTAATAAAAAAATATACGATTATAAAAGAAGTAAAAATTTAAAAATTAAACATTATTATCCAGTAATATATTTTACTTTAATTTTGAATCAATTTGGGTTTTGTAAATATTGTTTAATTAATATCTATCTTATTATTAAAAGTTTATTAATTTAATTTTTGATCATTATTATAATATCTATCAATAAAATTGTTTATATTGAATTTATATGATATATATTTATTAAAATTATTATAACTAAATATTGTATTCACATTTCAAAAAATTTTAAATATTATTATATTTTCAAAGGTTATAACCTATGAAAATTACAAAAAATTACAAAATTTTTTTTTGTTACTTTATTGTTTAAATAAAACCTATAAACCACTAAATGCCTAAAAACATAAATCGCTAAACTCCTAAATGACAAAACTTCTAAATAGGTAAACTATTAAATTGGTATACATTAATAATAAATAATAAATCTCATTTTAATTTTTATTAAGTGTAATTTTAAATTTTTATTTTAATTATTTATCAGTTTATTTTTATAGAAATATTAATTACAAAATAAATTATTAGTGATACAGATCTATTTTAAATAATTTATTTTTTATCAAAAAAAAATATATGCTGATAAAAAGAGGCAAAATTTTAAAAACAAAAATTTATTATTTTGTAATATATTTTATTTTCATTTTGAATCATTTTAGTTTTTGCAATTATATTTTAATTTATATCATTCTTATTAATAATAGTTTATTAATTTTTTATTTATCATTATTATAATATCTATTAAAAAAATTATTTATATTGAGTTTACATTATATATAATTATTAAGAATATTATAACTAAATATTATATTAAAATTTTAAAAAAATAAAAATTAATATATTTTCAAATTTATAACCTTCAAAAATTAAAAAAATTTAAATTTTTGTTATTCTTTAAATAAAAACTATAAATCACTAAAGTCCTAAACACTTAAATCACTAAACTATAAAACACCTAAATACTTAAACTATTAAACTAGTATATCCTGAATAATAAATAATAAATCTCAATTTTATTTGTATTCATTATAAATTTAAATATTTATTTTAATTATTTATTAGTTTCTTTTTATAGAATTTCAAATTAAAATTAAATTATGTTGAAGACAAATATAATTTTAATAATTTACTTTTAATAACTAATAATATATACTTATAAAAAGAAGCAAAACATCAAAAAAAATTATTATTTACTATTATATGTTACTTTCATTTTGAATAAATTTATGTTTTGCAAATATATTTTAAAAAATATCTATCTTATTAATAAAAGTTTATTAATTTATTTTTTGATCATAAATATAATATCTATCAATATAATTGTTTATATTGAATTAACATGAGATATAATTAATAAGATTATCATAACTAAATAAAGTATTTACATATAAAAAAATTTAAAAATTGTTATATTTTCAAAGGTTATAACCTTCAAAAATGAGAAAAAATAACAAAAATTAATTTTTTGTTATATCATTGTTTAAATAAAACTTATAAACCATTAAATGCCGAAAAACATAAATAACTAAACTTTTAAACCCCGAAGCCCCTAAATACCTAAACATTTAAACTCGTAAACCTTAAATATAATTTAAATAATTTATAGAAATATTAATTACAAAATAAATTATGAGTGATAAATATATTTTAAATAATTTATTTTTCAACAAAAAAAATATAAGCTTATAAAATGATGCAAAAACTAAAAAAATTATTATTTATTAATTAATTTTACTTTGATTTTCAATCATTTTAGGTTTTTATAATTATATTTTAATTTATATCTATCATATTAATAATAGTTTATTAATTTATTTTTTGATAATTGATATAATAGTATCAATAAAATTGGTTATATTTAGTTTATATTATATATAGTTATAATAATTAATATTACTAAATATTGTATTCACATTTTAAAAAAATTTTAAAATTATTATATTTTCAAATGTTACGACATTTGAAAATTTGAAAAAATATCAAAAATAAATTTTTTGTTATTTCATTGTTCGAATAAAAGCTATAAACTATTAAATGCCTAAATACTTAAATCAATAACTTCTAAATCACGAAAACCATAAATAGATAAATATTTTTAATCAGGTATATCCTAAATAATAAATAATAAATCTCATTTTTATTTTTTTCATTATAATTTTAAATATTTATTTTAATTATTTATTTGTTTATTTTTATTTAAATATTATTTACAAAATAAATTGTCAGTTAGACATATATAATTTATATAAATTATTTTTCAACAAAAAAAATATAGATAGACTTATTAAAAGAAAAAAAAAATTAAAAACAATAAATTATTATATAGTAAGATATTTTACTTTGTTTCTGAATCATTGTAGGTTTTGTAAATATATTTTAATTGATATCTAACTTATTAATAATAGATTATTATTTTATTTTTTGATCATTATTAAAATATGTATCAATAGAAATATTTATATTTAATTTATATGATATATAGATTTAATAATTATTATGACTAAATATTGTATTCACTTTTTAAAAAAATTTTAAAATTATTATATTTTTAAAGATTATAACCTTTGAACATGTGAAAAAACAAAAAAAAATATTTTTTTATTATTTCATTGTTTAAATAAAACCTATAAATCACTAAATGCCTAAACACTTAAATCACTAAACTACAAAATTCCGATACCCCTATATAGATAATTATTTAAACGGGTTGACCCTAAATAATAATTAATAAATCTCATTTTTATATGTTTTCATTATAATTTAAAAAATTCATTTTGATTGTTTAGTTATATATATATATATATATTAATTATAAAATAAATTATGAGTTAAAAATATAATTTATAAAATTATTTTTCATCAAAAAATAGATAAGCTTATAAAAAGAATAAAAATTTAAAAACAAATAATTAATATTAAGTAATATATTTTGCTTTGCTTTCGAATCATTTTAGGTTTTGATATTATATTTTAAGTAATATTAATCTAATTCATAATAGATTTTTAATTTATTTTTCGATAATTATTAGAATATCTATCAATAAAATTATTTATATTGAATTTATATGATATATAATTATTATGATTATTATAAATATATATTTATTCACTTTTGATAAAAATTTAAAAATTATTAAATTTTGAAAGGTTATAACCTTTGTAAATATCAAAAAATATTAAAAATAATTTTTTTTATTTTTTTCTTAAATAAAACCTATAAACAACTAAATGCATTCATAGATAAATCAGTAAACTCCTAAACTACGTAATACCTAAATACATAAACCTTTAAACTACTATATACTACTTAATAATTAATAAATCTAATTTTTATATCTATTTATTATAATATTAAATATTCATTTTATTTATTTATTAGTTTATTTTTAGAGAAATATTTATTACAAAATAAAGTATGAGTGCGACAAATATAATTTAATTAATTTATTTTTAATAACAAAAATATACGCTTATAAAAGAAGTAGAAATTTAATAATTAAAAATTATTATCAAGTAATATATTTTACTTTAATTTTGAATCAATTTGGGTTTTGTAAATATTTTTTAATTAATATCTATCTTTTTATTAATAATTTATTAATTTAATTTTTGATCATTATTATATTATCTATCAATAAAATTGTTTATATTGAATTTATATGATATATAATTATTAATATTATTAAAACTAAATATTGTATTCACATTTCAAAAAATTGTAAATATTATTATATTTTCAAAGGTTATAACATATGAAAATGATAACAGATTATAGAAAATTTTTTTGTTATTTTATTCTTTTATATAAAACCTATAAACCACTAAAAGCCTATAAACATATATCGCTAAACTCTTAATGACAAAACCTCTAAATAGTTAAACTATTAAACTGGTATACATTAATAATAAATCATAAAACTCATCCCTCTCAACAAAATAAAAAGACAATTCATTATTTATGATCATTTTCACCAAAGCCTCCCTAACTAGTTGTTGATCAAATTTCCAAGTTAAATTGTTAGCATCTAATCTAGTACCTTTAGTGAAACTCAACAAAGATTGTGACTTGTCTTTACCTTTGTGAGCTTCTATTAATTTCTTTTTTGTGTGGAAATTTACTACAAGTTTCTCTCAAGTATTTCCATAAACCCAAAGTACCTTGATCATTTTTTGCCAAATATTATTTCCTGCACCATATACAAGATGCCCTACCAGTTTCATTTCCCTCTGAATCAACTAATATCTCATAACTTTCCCAAATAGCAAACTTATACTTTTTATGAGCTTGAGGTTCAGATGTACCTTGACTTTCTTTTACAATTGGAATTGAAGAACTTGTCGTAACAATAGGAAGGTTTGTGAAAGGATGATGATTGGATTTACTAGTACTTTGATCATTTGAATTGTGATCATCTTCAATTTATTGTATTTTTCGTTTACTGCTGGATTATGCCATCTGTAATTAATTAATATGATATGTTAAGCATAAATACATATAAATATTTCAAACAAGCAAGCTCTACAAAACTGACTGTAACACATTCAGCCCACTCATTCGGCCAAACCACAACACCACAACCAATACTCAACAAAACAAACTGAGACACATAATAATAATAATTAATCACTCAATTCTCATCAGAAAAACAAACCAAAAGGCTAGTGGCATCTGAGACACGGTGAAGGCAACCAGAAGTGCGACGGACAAGGGCTGGACCTAACTAAACATGGCTGGAATGGCGTGAGGTGGCCTGGAACTCGTCGGAACAGCAATAGGTGCATCGGAATTGGATGGGCAGTAGCGGAATTGGTGGCATCTTCATGTTATATCTTTATATATATATTTCTGGTTCTATTATCAAATTTTTAGGACGGTACGGTTCTCGAGATGGATATTGCTTAAGATCCGGAACCATCCCAAAAGAAAAAATATGTGACAGAACGGGATGGGAAAAGTCAAAGTCAACGGATTTTTCTCGGTCCCGATTCTATCGGGACAAGACTTCGTGTCGGGTCGAGAATCTCCGAGAATCGTGAGCAGCCCTACTAAATGCATATAAAGTTAAATCTGTAAACTCCTAATGTAATGCCTAAATACATACATCATTAAACCACCTAATACTAATTAATAATTAATAAATCTATCTTTTATTGCTATTTATTATATTTTTAATTATTCATTTTAATTAGTTATTAGTGTATTTATTTAGAAATATTTATCACAAAATAAATTATGAAAGGCCAAATATAATTTAAATAATATATTATTTATCTAATAAAAATATATGCTTATAAAAGAAGTATAAATTTAAAAATTAAAAATTATTATCAAGTAATATAAGTTACTTTAATTTTGAATTAATTTAGGTTTTGTAAATATTTTTTAATTAATATTTATCTTAATATTAATAGTTTGTAAATTTAATTCTTAATCATTATTATAATATCTATCAATAAAATTATTTATATTAAATTTATATGATATATAATTATTAATATTATTATAACAAAATATTGTATTAACATTTGAAAAAAAATTTAAAATTATAATATTTAAAATGGTTATAACCTTGAAAATGAGAAAAAATTATAAAAATAATTTTTTTGTAATTTGATTATTTAAATAAAACCTAGAAACCACAAAATACCTAAATACTTAAATTACTAAACTCCTAAACCCTGGTACTACTGCACCACACACACATAGCTACGGATCACAGTACACACGTGCACATATTCTCGTCCATTTTGGTGTAGCATTTAGAGGGGACAGCAAGTCCTGAAAGTAGCCATAAGTATGGGCCACCTGCTTGTAGAGGGCCCCACTAGCAAGCCAAGATGATAACATTCAGACAAGTGACGAGAGCGAGCAAACTGGTAGGGCGTAAACCAGGGAGTATCTAGTAGTGGGTGCCACTAGCCCTATCAGGTAGTATAGAGGGCCACCCAACCATCGCCCAACAGGAGTAGCAGGTAATCCATGATTAATTAGAGAGCCGGAAAAATTCGAAGCATCACCAAGCAGGGCTAGTAAGCAATGGAGTCCAGACCAGCCACACGAGAGCGAAAGATTCAAACTTGTAGTTTATGTTTGTTGTCTTATTAGTATTATGGACTTTGTATGCACCATATATTTGTAGAGACGGATCATGACATACTCACACACACAATCTTGTCTGTTCTCTATGTAGCATGCAACGAGGGCAGGTGGACCCATGAGTGTCTCTAAGTGGGGCCCACTCATGCATTTTGTATAAAACATTAGGCGATGCTACACTCCCGGGAGCAAAAAACCCATCTTTATAGCATTTTGTAATTTTACTTGTATTCTAGATTGGTTGTACACGTAGATAATTAGACTATTAGATGGACCTCATCACACATGCACACCGATGCATGCTTATTTTTTGATATTTTGTCGGTGCAACATACAACCACTTCTTGGAGATCGATGAGGAAGCATTCTAACCCAAGAGATACTCTTTTAAGTATCATTGGAGCAAAAGAATGTGGAATTTAGAGGTGAGAATGAATTGATAAAGTGCCGTAGATATGGACTTGTGGATTTATGGGTATTCAGTTTTACATGTATTCAATTTCATAGCAATGAAATAGGCAAATGCTTGATGGTGCATGTCACACATATACACAATCTTATATTTGCATAGTTTTAATATGGTGCATCATTAAGGTTTCTCCAAAAGGCTTGGACAAATCCGAATGGAAAGGACGTAGTGCGCATAATGACTCAATGCCAACTCTGAAGTCTGGGAATCCCATGTGATTTTAGTTGTATTCGTATGCTTGGAATTATTAGTCATTATGTTTTTTTATGTATTGTATGCATATAATCAATAAGGTGCATAAGACTTGATAGGCTTGCCTAAATTAGTCAGCTTTTTAGTCTCTTGTATGTTGTGTGCCTAAATGATAAAAAAGTGTGTATTTTCCAAAAAAAAACAAAAAAAAAACAAAAAAAAACCATAAACCCTAAACTTTAAATCCTCAACCTTAAACCATAAACTATAACCCTCGTCCATAAACCGTAAATCCTAAATCTCATGTTTTGCACTTTTATAATCAAATGACTACATGTTAAATTTAAATTGAAATTCACAACTTTTAGGAATGTCACAGATTTATCTTTTTGTATATGTAACACAAAGTCATGACTCATAGGGTGAGTTATGGATTCAGTCTCTTTCTTGCTTTAGATTATTGTATCATTAGCAATGGTCATGATTGTATATTTTGTCTCTAGAACACAAAATCATATTGATGAGAATATACCATAACTTGTGTCGCTGTGTTGAACATATTGTTATGGCACTAAGAATGATCATGAATACATATTTAATCACTATAATACAGGGTCACAGTATTGGATATGACCATAGCTTGTGCAGTTTATCTTTATATTGGAAAGTCATTGCACTTGGAATGATTATAACTTTGGCTATTCCTCAAGAGTAAAAGTCATGACCCGAGAAATAGTTAAAGCTCGATTACTGCTCTTTATAACTTTCTATAGCTAAAATTCTTAGGATTGGAAATATCACTATGGCTTTTTCCTTTGATTTGTGACTTCATGTGTCAATATGCAAGACTAATATTTTGAGCAATGATTAAAACCTATTATACATTTGAATATGATTCATTTACAATTTTTTGGGTATTGTGAGCTTGTATACATAACTCATTTAATATAAAAAGAAAGAAATGATACTTTTCATATCCATGAGGATATAAAAAAAGGCTTAGACAAGCCAATAAAATAAATTTTTTGATTCTTGAATAAAAGAGAGCTCATACTTCTTGCATTGCTCAAACCGCCCTGGGCTAGTTTGTTCTAATAGGCTACAAGATGGTTATTTTTTTAGAGGTGAACTATGTTATAAAAAAATTACTTTGATTGTGTGCATGAAAGATATTTTAGAAGAAATTAAAATAATCAATATAAATAGCATCCTCAAAAACTTGTTATTTCAACACATAGGGGTACAACTTTGGTTTAGTCTGTTATAGTACAAGAGTCAAATTTCCTATGATAGCCCAGAGATTCAACATCAAATATGATGAGACATAATAAAGATAAAGTAAAAGCTGATATTATTTTGGTTAGAGCTTTAGCAATCATTCTAGAATTGAGAGAGGAACAAAATTAATTATTTCAATTATTCAATATAATTTTAATTATTATTTTAATTATTTATGAGTTTATTTTTATATAAATATTAATTACAAAATAAATTTTTAGTGAGACATATCTAATTTATATTAAACCGGCATATCCTAAATAATAAAGAATAAATCTCATTTTTTTTCATTTTAATTTTAAATATTTAAATTTAATTATTTATTTGTTTATTTTTATATAAATATTAATTACAAAATAAATTATGAGTTACACAAATATAATTTATATAAATTATTTTTCATCAAAATAATATAGATAAACTTTTAAAAAGAAAAAAAAATTTCAAAACAAAAAATTAATATATAGTAATATATTTTGCATTGCTTCTGAATCATTATTGGTTTTGTAATTATATTTTAATTGATATCTATCTTATTAATAATAGATTATTAATTTATTTTTTGATCATTATTAGAATATTTATCAATAATATTGTTTATATTGAATATATATGATATATAAATATAATGATTATCATAACTAAATATTGAATTCACATTTCAAAAAAATTTAAAATTATTATATTTTCAAAGGTTATAACCTTTGAAAATGTAAAAAAATACTAAAAATAAATATTTTGTTATTTTAATTTTTAGATAAAACCTATAAATCACTAAATGCATACACAGTTAAAGCAATAAACTTCTAAAGCTCGTAATGCCTAAATACATAAACCATTAAACTGCTATGTACTACTTAATAATTAAGAAATCTAATTTTTATTTCAATTTATTATAATTTTAAATATTCATTTTAATTATTTATTAGTTTATTTTTATGTAAATTTTTATTACAAAATAAATTATGAGTGCGACAAATTTTATTTAAATAATTTATTTTTAATAAAAAAAAAATATATGCTTATAAAAGTAGTAAAAATTTAAAAATTAAAAATTATGATACAATAATATTTTTTTACTTTAATTTTGAATCAATTTGGGTTTTGTAAATATTTTTTAATTAATATCTATCTTATTATTAATAGTTTATTAATTTAATTTTTTATCATTATTATAATATCTATAAATAAAATTGTTTATATTGAATTTATATGATATATAATTATTAAAATTATTATAACGAAATATTGTATTTACATTTCAAAAAATTTTAAATATTATTATATTTTCAAAGGTTATAACCTATGAAAATGAGAAAAAATTACAAATTTTTTTTTGTTATTTTATTGATAAAATAAAACCTATAAACCACTAAATGCCCAAAAACATGAATTGCTAAACACCTATACGACAAACTTATAAATACGTAAACTATTAAATTGATATACATTAATAATACATCATAAATCTCATTTTAGTTTTTATTCATGTTAATTTTAAATTTTTATTTTAATTATTTATCAGTTTATTTTTATAGAAATATTAAGTACAAAATAAATTATTAGTGAGACGGATATAATTTAAATTAAACCGGTATTCCCTAAATAATAAATAATAAATCTTATTTTTTTTTCATTATAATTTTAAATATTCATTTTAATTATTTATTTGCTTATTTTTATATAAATATTAATTAAAAAATAAATTATGAGTTAGACAAATATAATTTATATAAATTATTTTTAAACAAAAAAATATAGATAATCATTTTAAAATAAAAAGAAATTACAAAACAAGAAATTATTATATAGTAATATATTTTAGTTTTCTTATGAATCATTTTTTGTTTCGTAATTATATTTTAATTGATATCTATCTTATTAATAATAGATTGTTAATTTATTTTTTGATCATTATTAGAATATTAATCACTAAAATTGTTTATATTGAAATTATATGATATATAAATATAATGATTATTATAACTAAATATTGAATTCACATTTGAAAAAAATTTAAAATTTATTATATTTTCAAATGTTATAAACTTTGAAAATATCATAAAATAATAAAAATAAATTATTTGTAATTTTATTTGTTAAATAAAACCTATAAACCATTAAATGCATACACAATTAAATCAGTATACTTTTAAACCCTGTAATACCTAAATACATAAACCATTAAACCACTATATAATACATAATAATTAATAAATATATTTTAATTTTTATTTATTATAAATTTAAATATTAATTTAATTATTTATTAGAAGTAAAATTTAAAATTTAAATTTTAAATTAAAAGAAGTAAAATTATTATTCAGTAATATATTTTACTTTAATTTTGAATCAATTTTGGTTTTGTAAATATTTTTTAATGAAATTTATCCTATTATTAATAGTTTATTAATTTAATTTTTGATCATTATTATAATAACTATCAATAAAATTGTTTATATTGAATTTATATGATGTATGATTATTAATAATATTATAACTAAATATTGTATTCACATTTCAGATAATTTTAAATCTCAAAACATTTAAACTGGTATACATTAAAATAAATCATAAATCTCATTTTAATTTTTATTTAGTATAATTTTATATTTTTATTTTAATTAATTATTAGTTTATTTTTATAGAAATATTAATTACAGAATAAATTATTAGTGAGACAGATATAATTTAAATAATTTATATTTCATCAAAAAATATATATAAGCTTATAAAAATAGGCACATTTTTAAAAACACAAATTTATTATTTCGTAAAATATTTTATTTTGATTTTGTATCATTTTAGATTTTGCATTTATATTTTAATTTATATCATTCTTTTTAATAATAGTTTATTAATTATTTATTGATCATTATTATAATATATATTAATAAAATTTTTTATATTGAGTTTACATTATATATAACTATTAAGATTATTATAACTAAATATCATATTCACATTTAAAAAATATTAAAAATTATTATAATTTCAAAGTTTATAACCTTCAAAAATTAAAAAAAACAAAAAAATTAATTTTTTGTTTTTTCATTCTTAAAATAAAAACTATAAATCACTAAAGGCATAAACACTTAAATAACTAAACTTCAAAACACCAAAATACCTAAACCATTAAAACTATATATCCTGAATATAAATAATAAATCTGACTTTTATTTGTATTATTTATAATTATAAATATTCATTTTAATTATTTTTTAGTTTATTTTTATAAAATTATAAATTACAAAATATATAATGAGGACGACAAATATAATTTACATTATATACTTTTAAGAACAGAAAATATAAACGTATAAAAAGAAGCAAAACATCAAAAACATTATTATTTAGTAATTTATTTTACTTTGATTTTGAATAAATTTAGGTTTTGCAAATATATTTTAAATAATATCTATCTTATTTATAATAGTTTATTAATTTATTTTTTGATCATTAATAAAATATCTATCAATAAAATTGTTTATATTGAATTTATATGATATATAATTATTAATATTATAAAAACTAAATATAGTATTCACATTTAAAAAAAATTTAAAAATTATTATATTTTCAAAGGTTATAACCTTAAAAAATGAGAAAAAATAACAAATAATAAATTTTCTATTATATTATGGTTTAAATAAAACTTATAAACCATTAAATACCTAAACATATAAATCACTAAACTCCTAAACCCGGAAGCCGCTAAATACTTAAACCTTTAAACTCATAAACCTTAAATATAATTTAAATAATTTATTGATATATTAATTACAAAATAAATTATGAGTGATACAAATATAATTTAAATAATTTTTTTTTAATCAAAAAAAATATATAATCTTATAAAATGAGGCAAATACTAAAAAACAAAAACTATTATTTAGTAATAAATTTACTTTGATATTTAATCATTTTAGTTTTTGTAATTAAATTTTAATTTATATCTATCCTATTAATAATAGTTTATTAATTTATTTTGTGATTTTTGATATAATATCTATCTATAAAATTGTTTATATTTAGTTTATATTATATATTGTTATAATAATTATTATTACTAAATATTGTATTCACATTTTTTAATAAATTTTTAAATTATTATAATTTCAAAGGTTATAATCTTTGAAAATTTGAAAAAATATCAAAAATAATTTATTTGTTATTTCATTGTTTAAATAAAACCTATAAACCACTAATTGCCTAAATACTTAAATGAATAACTTCTAAATCTCGAAAACCCTAAATACATAATTTTTAATCAGATATATCCTAAATAATAAACAATAAATCTCATTTTTATTTTTTTCATTATAATTTTAAATAATCATTTTAATTATTTATTTGTTTATTTTTATATAAATATTAATTACAAAATAATTTATGAGTTACACAAATATAATTTATATAAATTATTTTTCATCATAAAATTATAGATAAACTTTTTAAAAGAAAAAAAATTTCAAAACAAAAAATTAATGTATAGTAATATATTTTAATTTGCTTCTGAATCATTTTAGGTTTTGTAAATATATTTTAATTGATATCTTGATTTTTAATAATAGATTATTAAGTTATTTTTTCATCATTATTAGAATATTTATCAATAAAAATGTTTATATTGAATTTATATGATATATAAATATAATAATAATTATAACTAATTATTGTATTCACTTTTGAAAAAAATTTTAAGATTATCACATTTTCGAAGGTTATAACCTTCGAAAATGTGAAAAAATAAAAAAAAATATTTTTTCTTTGTTATTCTATTGTATAAATAAAACCTATACACCACTAAATGGCTAAGCATTTAAACACTAAACTACAAAATCCCGATACCCGTATCTAGATAATCCTTTAAATCGGTATACCCTAAATAATAATTAATAAATTTCATTTTTATTTGTTTTCATTATAATTTAAAAAATTGATTTTGATTGTTTAGTTTTTTATTTTTATATATGTATTAATTATAAAATAAATTATGAGTTAAAAATATAATTTATAAAAATTATTTTTCATCAAAAAATTGATAAGCTTATAAAAATAATAAAAATTTAAAAACAAATAATTATTATTAAGTAATATATTTTGCTTTGATTTTAAATCATTTTAGGTTTTGATATTATATTTTACTTAATATCAATCTTATTCATAATAGATTTTTAATTTATATTTTTGATAATTATTAGAATATCTATCAATAAAATTGGTTATATTGAATTTATATGATATATAATTATTATGATTATTATAAATAAATATTGTATTCAATTTTGAAATAAAATTAAAAATTATTATATTTTCAAATGTTATAATCTTAAATTATTAGAAAAAATAATAAAAATAAATTTTTAGTTATTTTATTTTTTAAATAAAACCTATTAACCATTGAATGCTTACTTACTTAATTTGTAAGCTCATTAATCCCGAAAGCCCTAAATACATAAACATTTTAAAATCTTTATACTACTTAATAAATAATAAATCTCAATTTTATTTCTATTTATTATATTTTAAATATTCATTTTAATTATTTATTGTTTAATTATTTAGAAAAATTAATTACAAAATAAATTTCGAGTGAGATAAATATTATTTAAATAATTTATTTTTAATCAAAAAAAATATAAGCTTATAAAAAGAAGGACAAATTTAAAAATTAAATATTATTATCTAGTAATATATTTTTATTTGATTTTGAATCATTTTGTGTTATGCAAATATATTTTAATTAATATTTATATTATTAATAATAGTTTATAATTTAATTTTTGATCATAATTATAATATCTATCATTAAAATTGTTTATATTGAATTTATATGATATATAATTAGTAAGATTAATATAATTATACATTGTATTCACATTTCAAAAAATTTTATTTTCAAAGGTTATAAACTTTGAAAATCAGATAAAATTTTTAAAAAAAATTTATTTTTATTATATAAATAAAACCTATAAACCACTAAATACCTAAAAACATAAATTCATAAACTCATAAATGACAAAACCCCTAAATAATGAAACCATTAAACTAGTATACCACATATAATAAATCATAAATCTCATTTTAAGTTGTATTCTTTATAATTATAAATATTCATTTTACTTATTTATTAGTTTATTTTTCATTGAAATATTAATTACAAAATAAAAAATTAGTGAGACAACTATAATTTTAATAATTTATTTTTAATTAAAAAAAATATAAGCATATAAAAAGAAGTAAAAATTTAAAAACAAAAAATTATTATTTAGTAATATATTTTACTTTGGTTTTGCATTATTATATATAGGTTTTGCAATTATATTTTAATTTCTATCAATCTTATTAATAATAGTTTATTAATTTAATATTTGATCAATTTTATAATATCTAACAATAAAATATTTTATATTGAATTTAAATATCTTATAATTATTAAGATTATTATAACTAAATATTATATTTACATTAGAAAAAAATTTAAAAATTATTTTATTTTCAAAGGTTATAAACTTCAAAACTGATAAAAAATCACAAAAATAATTTTTTTATTATTTTATTATGTAAATAAAACTTATAAACTACTAAATGCCTAAACATTTAAATATCTCGACTCCTTAACCCCAAAATCCCCTAAATACTTGAACAATTGAACCTATATAACCTAAATAATAAATAATAAATCTCATTTTTATTTTTATTCTTTATAATTTTAAATATTCATTTTAATTATTTTTTAGTTTATTATTATAGAAATGTTAATTACAAAATAAATAATGAGTGAGACATAATTTAAATATATTATTTTTTATGAAAAAAAAATATGATTATAAAAATAAACAAAATTTCTAAAATTTAAAATTTTATTTAGTAATATAATTTACTTTGATTTTAAATTATTTTAGGTTGTGAAAATATATTTTATTAACTATCTATCTTATTACTAATAGTTTATTAATTTATTTTTCGATCATTATAATAATATATATTAATAAATTTTTTTATATTAAATTTACATCAAATATAATTATTAAGATTATTATAACTAAGTATTGCATTCATATTTTAGAAAGATTAAAAATTATTTTATCCTTCATTAAACCACTATATACTAGTTAATAATTAATAAATCTAATTTTTAATTATATTTATTATAATTTTAAATATTCATTTTAATTATTTATTAGTTTATTTTTATAGAAATATTTATTACAAAATAAATTATGAGTGCGACAAATATAATTTAAAAAATATATATGCTTATAAAAGAAGTAAAAATTTAAAAATTAAAATTGTTATCCAGAAATTTATTTTACTATAAGTTTGAATCAATTTAGGTTTTGTAATTATTTTTTAATTAATATCTATCTTAATATCAATAGTTTATAAATTTAAATTTGATCATTATTATAATATATATCAATAAAATTGTTTATTGAATTTATATGATATATAATTATTAATATTATTATAACTAAGTATTATATTCACATTTCAAAAAAATTAAATATTATTACATTTTCAATGGTTATAGCCTATGAAAATTAGATAAAAAATTATTTCAAATTTTTTGATATTTTATTTTTTTAAAAAAACGTATAAACCACTAAAAGCCTAAAAACATAAATTGCTAAAATCCTAAATTAAAAAACCTCTAAATACTTCTACCATTAAACTGGTATACAGTAATAATAAATCATAAATCTCATTTTAAATTTTATTCAGTATAATTTAAAATTTTTATTTTAATTATTTATCAGTTTATTTTTATAAAATATTAATTACAAAATAAATTATTAGTGAGACAGATCAAATTTAAAATTAAACAATATCCTTGAATGATAAATAATAAATCTCATTTTTTTTAATTATAATTTTAAATATTCATTTTAATTATTTATTTGTTTATTTATATATACATATGAATTACAAAATAAATTGAGCAAGACAAAAATAATTTATAAAATTATTTCTTATCATAAAATTATAGATAAACTTTTTAAAATAAAAAAAAATTTTTGAAATCAAAAAATTATTATATAGTAATATATTTTGCTTTCTTCTGAATCATTTTAGGTTTTGTAATTATATTTTAATTGATATCTATCTTATTAATAATAGATTATTAATTTATTTTTTGATCATTATTAGAATATTTATCAATAAAATTATTTATATTGAATTTACATGATATATAATAATAAAGATTATTATAACTAAATATTATATTTACATTTGAAAATAATTAAAAAATTATTATATTTTTAAAGGTTATCATCTTTGAAAATGAGATAAAATCACAAAAATTAATTTTTTGTTATTTTATTGTTTATATAAAACCTATAAACTACTAAATGCTAAACACTTAAATCATTAAACTTCTAATCCCCAAAACCCAAATACCCTTAAATACTTAAACAATTAAACCATCTTTAAATGTTTTAGTATTTATAAATAATATATAAATATCTATCAATAAATAATAGTTTATTAATTTATTTTTTGATCATTATTATATTTATATTTATATTTAGTTTATTAATATCTATCAATAAAATTGTTAATTTTTAATTTACATGATATATAATTATTAAGTTTATTATAACTAAATATTGTATCCCCATTGCAAAAAAATTTAAAAATTATTATATTTATAAAGGTTATAACCTTCAAAATTGATAAAAAATTTGAAAAATAATTTGTTTGTTATTTCATTATTTAAATAAAACATATAAACTACTAAATGCCTAAACAATTAAATCACTATAGTCCTAAACTCTGAAATACTTAAACCATTAAACCGGTATACCCTAAATAATTAATCATAAATCTCATTTTTATTTGTATTCATTATAATTTCAATATTCATTTTAATTATTTATTAGTTTATTTTTATAGAAATATTAATTTCAAAATAAAATTATGAATGAGACAAATATAATTTAAATAATTTATCTTCAACAAAAAAATTTATAAGCTTATAAAAAGAATCAAAAATTTACAAATAAAAAATTATTATTTAGTACTATAATTTACTTTGATTTTGAATCATTTTAGGTTTTGCAAATATATTTTAATTAATATCTATCTTATTAATAATAGTTTATTAATCTATTTTATGATCAGTATTATAATATAGATCAATAAAATTATTTATATTGAATTTACATGATATTTAATTTTTATGATTATTATAATTAAATATTGTACTAACATTTGAAAAAAAAATTAAAAATTATAATATTTTCAATGGTTATAACCTTGAAAATGAGAAAAAATCATAAAAATATTTTTTTGTTATTTAATTATTTAAATAAAACCTATAAACCACAAAATACCTAAATACATAAATTACTAAACTCCTCAACCATGATACTTCTGTACCAAACACACAAAGTGACAGACCATAGTACACACGCGCACATATTCTTATCCATTTTGGTGTAGCATTTAGAGGGGCGAGCAAGTCCTGGAAGTAGGCAGAAGTATGGGCCACCAGATTGTAGAGGGCCCTGCTAGCAAGCATGGATGATAACATTCAGACAACTTATGAGACCGAGCAAAGTGGTCGGGAGTAAACTCAGGAGTAGCTAGGAGTGGGTCCCACTAGCCCTATCAGGCAGCATAAAGGGCCACCCTACCATCGCCCAACAGGAGTAGCGGGCAATCCTTGATGAATTGGAGAGGCGGCAAAATCCGAAGCATCACCAAGCAGGGCCAGTAAGTAATGGAGTCCATACCAGCCACACGGGAGCAAAAGATTCAAACTTGTAGTTTATGTTTGTAGTCTTATTTGTATTTTGGACTTTGTATACACCATGTACTTGTAGAGACGGATCATGACATACTCACACACACAATCTTGTATGTTCTCTATGTAGCATGCAATGGGGGCAACTGGGCCCATGAGTATATTTATGTGGGGCCCACTAATGCATTTTGTAAATACACATTAGGCTATGCTACACTCCCGGGAGCAGACGATCAATCTTTATAGCATTTGGTAATTTTACTTGTATTCTAGCTTGGTTGTACGCGTAGATAATTAAACTATTAGATTGACCTCATCACACATTCACACCAATGCATGCATATTTTTTGATATTTTGTCGGTGCAACATACAGCTACTTCTTGGAGCTCGATGAGGAAGCATTCTAACCCAAGATATACTCTTTTGAGGATCATTGGAGCAAAATAATGTTGAATTCAGAGGTAGAATGAATTGGCAATGTGTCGTAGATTTGGACTTGTGGATTTATGGGTATTCAGTTTTACATTTATTCCATTGCATAACAATGACATAGGCAAACGCTTGATGCTGCATGTCACGCACATGCACAATCTTATATTTTCATAGTTTTAATATGGTGCATCATTCAGGTTCCTCCAAATGGCATGGACAAATCCGAATGGAAAGGACACAGTGTGCATAATGACTCAAAGCCAACTCTGACGTCCGGGAATGCTAGGTGATTTTAGTTGTATTAGTACGCTTGGAATTATTAGGCATTATGTTTTTTTATGTATTTTATGCATAGAATCATTAAGGTGCATAGGATTTGGTGGGCTAGCCTATATTAGTCAGCTTTTTAGTCTCTTGTAAGTTGTGTGCCTAAATGATAAATAAAGTGTGTATTTTCCAAAAAAAAACATAAAAAACCATAAACCCTTTACTTTAATTCCTAAACCTTAAACTATGAACTATAACCCTAATCCATAAACCCTAACTCCTAAATCTTATGTTTTGCACTTTTAGAATCAAATGACTAAGTGTTAAATTTAAATTGAAATTCACAACTTTTAGGATTGTCACAAATTTATTTTTTTGTATATTAACACAAAGTCATGACTCAAGGGGTGAGTCATGGATTCGGTCTCTTTCTTGCTTTAGATTATTGTAGCATTAGCAATGGTCATGATTGTATATTTTATCTCTAGAACACAAAATCATATCGATGAGAATATGCCATAACTTGTCTCTTTGTTGAACATATTGTTATGGCACTAAGAATGATCATTAATACATATTTAATCACTATAATACTGGATCACTGTATTGGATATGACCATAGCTTGTGCATTTTATCTTTATATTACAAAGTCATTGCACTAGGAATGATTGTAACTTTGGACATTCCTCAAGAGCAAAAGTCATGACCCTTGATATAGTTAAAGCTCGAGTACTACTCTTTATAACTTTCTATAGCTAAAATTCTTAGGATTGGAAATATCACAATGGCTTTTTCCTTTGATTTGTGATCTCAAGTGTCAATATGCAAGACTAATATTTAGAGCAATGATTAAAACCTTTTATACGTTCGAATATGATTCATTTACACCTTTTTGGGTATTGTGAGCTTGTATACATAACTCATTTAATAAAAAAAGAAAGAAATGATACTTTTCATATCCACGAGGATATAAAAAAAGGGCTTAGATTTGCCAATAAAATAAATTTTTTGATTCTTGATTGAAAGAGAGCCCATACTTCTTGCACTGCTCAAACCACCATGGGGCTAGTTTGTTATAATAGGCTACAAGGTGGTTATTTTTTTAGAGGTGAACTATGTTTTAAAAAAATTGCTTTGAGTGCGTGCATGAAAGATATTTTAGAAGAAATTACAAAAATCAATATAAATAGCATCCTCAACAACTAGCTATTTCAACACATAGGGGTACAACTTTTGTTTAGTCTGTTAGTGTAAATGAGTCAAATTACCTTTGATAGCCCATTGATTTAACATCAAATATGATGAGACATAATAGAGATAAAGTAAAATCTCCGATTATTTTTGGTTAGAGATTTAGCTATCATTCTAGAATTGAGAGAGGAACAAAATAAATTATTATAATTAATCAGAATAATTTTAATTTTTTTTTTAATTATTTATCAGTTTATTTTTATATAAATATTAATTACAAAATAAATTAATAGTGAGACAGATCTAATTTAATTTAAACTGGTATCCTAAATAATAAAGAATAAATCTCATTTTTTTTTTCATTTTTTTTTAAATATTCAAATTTAATTATTTATTTGTTGATTTTTATATAAATATTAATTACAAAATAAATAATGAGTTACACAAATTTAATTTATATAAATTATTTTTCATCAAATTATATATATAAACTTTTTAAAAGGAAAAAAAATTTTCAAAACAAAAAATTATTATATAGTAATATATTTTGCTTTGCTTCTCAATCATTGTAGGTTTTGTAAATATATTTTAATTGATATCTATCTTATTAATAATAGATTATTAAGTTATATTTTCATCATTATTAGAATATTTATCAATAAAATATTTTATATTGAATTTATATGATATATAAATATAATGATTATTATAACTAAATATTGAACTCACTTTTGAAAAAAATTTAAAAATTATTATATTTTCAAAGGTTACAACCTTAAAAAATGAGAAAAAAGAATAAAAATAAATTTTTTGTTATTTCATTTTTTAAATAAAACCTATAGATCATTAAATGCTTACTTACTTAAATCAGTAAGCTCATCAATCCTGAAACCCTTAAATACATAAACCTTTTAACAGCTATATACTACTTAATAAATAATAAATAATAAATCTCATTTTCATTTCTATTTATTATAATTTTTAATCTTCATTTTAATTATTTATAGTTTAATTTTTTAGAAAAATTAATTACAAAATAAATTTTGAGTGAGACAAATATATTTAAATAATATATTTTAATAAAAAAAATATAAGCTTATAAAAAGAAGGAAAATTAAAAAATTAAATATTATTTTTTAGTAATATATTTTGATTTGATTTTGAATCATTTTTTGTTATGTAAATATATTTTAATTAATATTTATATTATTAATAATAGATTATTAATTTAATTTTTAATCATTATTATAATATCTATCATTAAAATTATTTATATTGAATTTATATGATATATAATTAGTAAGATTAATATAATTAAACATGGTATTCACATTTCAAAAAATTTTAAAAAATATTTTATTTTCAAAGGTTATAACTTTTGAAAATCAGAAAAAATCAAAAATAGAATTTTAGATTTTTATTATTTAAATAAAACCTATAAACCACTAAATGCCTAAAAACAAAAATTGCTAAACTCCTAAACGACAAAACTCCTAAATAATCAAACCATTAAACCAGGATACCATATATAATAAATCAAAAATCTCATTTTTATTAGTATTCATTATAATTTAAAATATACATTTTAATTTTTTATTAGTTTAATTTTATTGAAATATAAATTAAAAAAAAATTTTAGCGAGACAAATATAATTTATAAATTTTATTTTTCATCGAAACATATATAGGCTTATAAATGGATACAAAATTTTAAAAATTTATAATTAATATTTAGTAAAAAATTTCACTTTTATTTTGAGTCATTTTAGGTTTTGCAAATATATTTTAAATAATATTTATCTTATTAATAATTGGTTATTACTTTTTTATGATCATTATTATAATAAATATCAATAAAATAGTTTATATTGAATTTATATTATATATAATTATTAAATTATTATAACTTCATATTGTATTCACTTTTCAAAAAAAAAATTAAAAATTATTATATTTTCAAAGGTTATAACCTTCAAAAATGAGAAAAAATAACAAAAATAAATTTTTTGTTATTTTATTTTTTATATAAAACATATAAACCACTAAATGACTAAATACTAAAATGTCTAAACTACTAAACCTCGAAGCCCATAAATACTTAAAACATTAAATTAATATAGTCTAAATAATAAATCATAAATCTCAGTTTTAATAGTAATCATTATAATTTAAATATACATTTCAATTATTTATCAGTTTATTTTTATAGAAAAATTAATTACAAAATAAATTATAAGTGAGATAAATCTATTTTATATAATTTATTTTTATCAAAAAAAATATATATACTTATAAAAAGATGGAAAATTTTAAAAACAAAAATTTATTATTTTGTACTATATTTTATTTTGATTTTGAATCATTTTAGTTTTTGCAATTATATTTTAATTTATATCATTCTTATTAATAATAGTTTATTAATTTTGTGTTGATCATTATTATAATATCTATTAATAAAATTAATTATATTGAGCTTACATTATATATAATTATTAAGAATATTATAACTAATTATTATATTAACATTTAAATATAATTAAAAATTATTATATTTTCAAAGGTTATAACCTTCAAAAATTAAAAAAAAATCAAAAAATATAATTTTTTATATTTTCAATCTTTAAATAAAAACTATAAATCACTAATATATAATAACTAGTATATTTCGAATAATAAATAATAAATCTCAATTTTATTTGTATTCATTATAATTTTAAATATTCAATTTAATTATTTATTAGTTTATTTTTAAATAATTATAAATTAAAAATAAATTATGTGGAATACAAATATAATTTAAATAATTTACTTTTAATAACAACAAATATAAATTTATAAAAAGAAGCAAAACATCAAAAAAATTATTATTTAGTATTATATTTTACATCTATTTTGAATAAATTTATGTTTTGCAAATATATTTTAAAAAATATCTATCTATTTAATAATAGTTTATTAATTTATTTTTTGATCATTAATATAATATCTATCAATATAATTATTTATATTGAATTAACATGATATATAATTATTAAGATTATCATAACTAAATATAGTATTTACATATAAAAAAATTTAAAAATTGTTATATTTTCAAAGGTTATAACCTTTAAAAATGAGAAAAAATAACAAAAATAAATTTTTTATTATATCATTGTTTAAATAAAACTTATAAACCTTTAAATGCCTAAATACATAAATCTCTAAACTCCTAAACCCCGAAGCCCCTAAATACCTAAACCTTTAAACTCGTAAAACTTAAATATAATTTAAATAATTTATAGAAATATTAATTACAAAATAAATTATGAGTTACAAATATAATTTAAATAATATATTTTTCAACAAAAAAATATATAAGCAAATAAAATGATGCAGAAACTAAAAAAAATAATTATTTAATAATAAATTTTACTTTGATTTTGAATCATTTTAGGTTTTTTAATTATATTTTAATTTATATCTACATATTAATAATAGTTTATTAATTTATTTTTTGATAATTGATATAATAGTATCAATAAAATTGTTTATATTTAGCTTATATTATATATAGTTATAATAATTATTATTACTAAATATTGTATTCACATTTTTAAAAAAAATTAAAATTATTATATTTTCTAATGTTGACATTTGAAAATTTGAAAAAATATCAAAAATAATTTTTTTGTTATTTCATTGTTTAAATAAAAGCTATAAACCATTAAATGCCTAAATACTTAAATCAATAAGTTCTAAATCTCGAAAACCCTAAATAGATGAATTTTTTAAACCGGTATATCCTAAATAATAAATAATAAATCTCATTTTTATTTTTTTCATTATAATTTTAAATATTCATTTTAATTATGTATTTGTTTATTTTTATATAAATATTAATTACAAAATAAATTATAAGTTACACAAATATAATTTATATAAATTATTTTTCAGCAAAAAAATATAGATAAACTTATTAAAAGAAGAAAAATAATAAAAACAAAAAATTATTATATGGTAATATATTTTACTTTATTTCTGAATCATTTTAGGTTTTGTAATTATATTTTAATTGATATCTAACTTATTAATCATAGATTATTAATTTATTTTTTAATCATTATTAGAATATTTATCAATAAAAATATTTATATTTAATTTATATGAAATATAGAAATAATAATTATTATAACTAAATATTCGATTCACTTTTGATAAAAATTTTAAAATTATTATATTTTTAAAGATTATAACCTTTGAACATGTGAAAAAACGAAAAAATATATATTTTTTATTATTTCATTATTTAAATAAAAGCTATAAAACACTAAATGACTAAACACTTAAATCATTAAACTACAAAATCCTTATACCCCTATATAGATAATAATTTAAACGGGTATACCCTAAATAATAATTAATAAATCTCAATTTTTTTTATTTTCATTATAATTTTAATAATTCATTTTGATTGTTTAGTTATATATATATGTATATGTATATATATATATATATATATATATATATATATATATATATATATATATGTATGTATGTATGTATGTATGTATGTATTAATTATAAAATAAATTATAAGTTAAAAATATAATTTATAAAAATTATTTTTCATCAAAAAATAGATAAGCTTATAAAAAGAATAAAAATTTACAAACAAATAATTTTAATTAAGTAATATATTTCGCTTTGCTTCTGAATCATTTTAAGTTTTGATATTATAATTTATGTAATATCAATCTTATTCATAATAAATCTTTAATTTATTTTTTGATAATTATTAGAATATCTATCAATAAAATTGTTTATATTGAATTTATATGATATATAATTATTATGATTATTATAAATAAATATTTATTCACTTTTAAAAAAATTTAAAAATTATATGACTTTTAATTACAGAAAAGTTCAAAAGCCTTTTTGCATATTCCATTAATAATCAATGAAATGGACAGTCAAACATATATAAGTCAAATTTTGAATGCTAGTCCAAGTGTCGGTAGTCAATAAAACTCTACAACAATGAGATAATATGCTATCAAATAAATTCTTCTTTTCCTTCACAAACAAAGAAAAACAATGACTTAGTGTGGGGTGCCTAGATGGAATTTTAAATTGAGGCACACTAACTTCACAAAACTCCTTAAACTCATCCCTCTTAGCAAAACAAAAAGGCAATTCATCTTTTATGATCATATTCACCAAACCTCCCTAACTAATTGTTGATCAAATTTCCAACAAGTTAATTTGTTATCCTCTGACTAGTACCTTTAGTGAAACTCAATAAAGATTGTGACTTGTGTTTACCTTTGTGAGCTTATATTAATTCTTTTTTGAGTGGAAATTTCCTAGAAGTCTATCTAAAATATTTCTATAAACCCGAAGTACCTTGATCACTTTTTGCAAAATATTCTTTTCTACACCATATACCAGCTGCCCTACCAGTTACATTTCACTCTGAATCAACTAATATCTCATATGTTTCCCAAACAGCAGACTTATACTTTTTATGAGCTTGAGGTTCAGATGTACCTTGACTTTCTTTTGGAATTGAAGAACCTACCATAACAATAGGAGGGTTCGTGAAAGGATGATGATTGGATTTACCAATACTTTGATAATTCGAGATGTGATCATCTTCAATTTATTATATTTTTTATTTACCGCTTGATTGTGCCTTCTGCATTGCCATTAATTAATATGATATGTTAAGCATAAATACATATAAATATTTCAAACAAGCATGCTCTACAAAACTGACTGTAACACATTCATCCAACTAATTCGGCCCAACCACAACACCACAACCAATACTCAACAAAATTGACTGAGACACATAAAAATAATAATTAATCACTCAATTCTCGTCAGAAAAACAAACCAAAAGGCTGGTGGCATCTGAGACACGGGGGAAGCAACCAGAAGTGCGAAAGACAAGGGCTGAACCTAACTGAACATGGCTGAAATGGTGTGAGGTGGCCTGGAACTTGTAGGAACAGCAATATGTGCATTAGAATTGGATGGGCAGTAGCGGAATTGGCGGCATCTTCATGTTATATATATATATATATATATTCATGGTTCTAGTATCGGTTTTTTAGGACGGGATGGTTCTCAGGATGGATATTGCTTAAGATTCGAAACCATCCCAAAAGAAAAAATATGTGATAGAACGGGATGGGAAAAGTCAAATTCAACAAATTTTTTTCCGTCCCGATTCTTTTAGGACAAGACTTTGTCTCGGGTCACGAATCTCCAAGTCCCGTGAGCAGCCCTACAAAATGTATGTAAAGTTAAATCAGTAAACTGTTAACCCCGTAGTGACTAATTACATAAAGAATTAAACCACAAAATACTACTTAATAATTAATAAATCTGTTTTTTATTGCTATTTATTTTCTTTTTAAATATTCATTTTAATTATTTATTAGTGCATTTATTTAGAAATATTTCTTACAAAATAAAATATGAGTGGGACAAATATAATTTAAATAATATATTATTTATCTAATAAAAATATATGCATATAAAAGAAGTATAAATTTAAAAATTAAAAATTATTATCAAGTAATTTAAGTTACTTTAATTTTGAATCAATTTGGGTTTTGTAAATATTTTTTAATTAATATCTATCTTAATAATAATAGTTTATAAATTTAATTTTTAATCTTTATTATAATATCTATCAACAAAATTATTTATATTAAATTTATATGATATATAATTATTAATATTATTATAACAAAATATTGTATTACAAACTATTGTATTACAAAATATTATATTTTGTAATTAATATTTTTTGTTTATTTATTTTTTTAAATAAAACCTATAACCACTAAATGTATACACAAATAAATCAGTAAACTTCTAAACCCAGTAATGCCAAAATATATAAACAATTAAACTGCAATATACTACTTAATAATTAATAAATCTAATTTTTAATTCTATTTATGATAATTTTAAATATTCATTTTAATTATTTATTAGTTTATTTTTATAGAAATATTTATTACAAAATAAATATTATTATATTGACAAAACTTTAAAAATTATTATATTTAAAATATAATAATATAATTATATTATTATATTTTTAAATGATATAACCAATGAAAATGATAAAAATTATTGAAATTTTTTTATTAATTTATTTTTTTAAATAAAACCTATAAACCACTAAAAGCCTAAAAACAAAAATTGCTAAACTCTTATTGACAAAACTTCTAAATACTTAAATAATTAAACTGGTATACACTAATCATAAATCATAAATCTCATTTTAATTTTAATTCAGTATAATTTTAAATTTTTATGTTAATTATTTAATTATTTATTTTTTTAGAAATATTAATTACAAAATAAATTATTATTAAGACAAATATAATTTAAATTAAACCGGTATACCCTAAATAATAAAGAATAAATAACATTTTTTTTCATTATAATTTTAAATATTCATTTTAATATTAATTTGTTTATTTTTATATAAATAATATTAACAAAATAAATTAAGAGTTACATAAATATAATTTATATAAATTATTTTTCATTAAAATAATATAGATAAACTTTTTAAAAGAAACAAAAATTTCAAAGCAAAAAATTATTATATAGTAATATATTTTGCTTTGCTTCTGAATCATTTTAGGTTTTTTAATTATATTTTAATTGATATCTATCTTATTAATTATAGATTATTAATTTATTTTTTGATCTTTATTAGATTATTTTTCAAAAAAAATGGTTATATTGAATATATATGATATATAAATATAAATATTATTATAACTAAATATTTATCAATAAAATTACTTATTTTTAATTTAAATGTCTTATAAATATTAAGATTATTATAACTAAAAATTATATTTATATTTGAATGTTTAGTTTTATTTTGTGATCATTAGGAGTCTAGAGATTTAAATGTTTAGGCATTTAGTGGTTTTTGAGTTTTATTTAAATAATAAAATAATAAAAAATTATTTTTTTGAAATTTTATCTTTTTTGAAGGTTATAACCTTTGAAAATATAATAATTTTTAAATTTTTTTCAAATGTAAATATAATCTTTAGTTTTAATAAATTAATATTTATAAGACATTTTAATTGAATATAAGTAATTTTATTGTTCGATATTATAAAAATGATCAAATAATAAATTAATAAACTATTTTTAATAAGATTGATCGCAATTAAAATATAATTGCTAAACCTATAAATAATGATTCAAAATCAAAGTAAAATATATTACTAAATATTAATTTTTTGTTTTTAAATTTTTACTTCTTTATAAAAGCTTATTTTTTTTGATTAAAAATAAATTATTAAAATTATATTTGTCTCACTCATTATTTATTTTGTGATTAATATTTCTATGAAAAACAAACTAATAAATAATTAAAATGAATAATTAAATTTATAATGAATACCAATTAAAATGAGATTTATGATTTATTATATATGGAATACCGGTTTAATGGTTTGATTATTTAGGAGTTTTGTCGTTAAAGAGTTTAGCAATTTATGTTTTTTGGAATTTAGTGGTTTATTGGTTTTATTTATATAATAAAAATTTAAAATCCTTGTTTTGATTTTTTTTTTGATTTTCAAAGGTTATAAACTTTGAAAATAAAATAATTTTTAAAATTTTTTTAAATGTGAATACAATGTATAATTATATTAATCTTACTAATTATAAATCACATAAATTCAATAGAAATAATTTTAATGATAGATATTATAATAATGATCAAAAATTAAATTAATAAACTATTATTAATAATATAAATATTAATTAAAATATATTTACATAACACAAGATGATTCAAAATCAAATCAAAATATACTACTAAATAATAATATTAATTTTTAAAATTTTCCTTCTTTTTATAAGCTTATATTTTTTTTATTAAAATAAATTATTTAAATAATATTTGTCTCACTCGAAATTTATATCATAATTAATTTTTCTAAAAATTTAAACTATAAATAATTAAAATTATAATAAATAGTAATAAAAATGAGATTTATTATTTATTAAGTAGTATATAGCTGTTAAAAGGTTTATGTATTTAGGGGTTTCGAGATATTTGAGCTTACTGATTTAAGTAAGTAACCATTTACTAATCTATAGGTTTTATTTAAAAAATGAAAGATCAAAAAAATTATTTTTATTATTTTTTGTCAAATTTTAAGATTATAAACTTTGAAAATATAATAATTTTTAAATTTATTTCAAAAGTGAATACAATATTTATTTATAATAATCATTATATTTATATATCATATAAATTCAATATAACAATTTTATTGATAAATATTCTAATAATGATCAATAAATAAATAAATAATCTATTATTAATAAGATAGATATCAATTAAAATATAATAACAAAACCTAAAATAATTCAAAAGCAAAGCAAAATATATTACAATATAATAATTTTTTATTTTAATTTTTTTTGTATTTTAATAAGTTTATCAATATTTTTTGATTAAAAATAATTTATATAAATTATATTTGTTTAACTCATAATTTATTTTGTAATTAATATTTATATAAAAATAAACAAATTAATAATTAAAATGAATCTTTAATATTATAATGTAAAAATAATGAGATTTATTAATTATCATTTAGGGTATACCGGTTTAATTTTAATTATATCTATCTCAATAATAATTTATTTTGTAATTAATATTTCTATAAAAATAAACTGATAAAAAAATAAAATAAAAATTTTAAATTATACTTAATAAAAATTAAAATAAGATTTATGATTTATTATTAATGTATGCCAGTTTAATGGTTTAAGTATTTAGATGTTTTTCATTTGAAAATTTAGAGATTTATGTTTTTAGGCATTTAGTGGTCTATAGGTTTTATTTAAACAATAAAATAATAATAAAAATTTTATAATTTTTTATCATTTTCATAGGTTATAACCTTTGAAAATATAATAATATTTAAAATTTTTTTAAATGTAAATTTAATATTTTAGTTATAAAAATAATAATATTTATATATCATATATATTCAATATAAACAATTTTATTGATAGATATTATAATAATAATCAAAAATTAAATTAATAAACTATTAATAAAAAGATAGAAATTAATTAAAAAATTTTACAAAACCCAAATTGATTAAAAATTAAAGTAAAATATATTACTAGATAATAATTTTAAATTTTTAAATTTTTACTTCTTTTATATGCGTATATATATTATTTCATTAAAAATAAATTATTTAAATTATATTTGTTGCATTCATAATTTATTTTGTAATAAATATTTCTATAAAAATAGACTAATAAATAATTAAAATCAATATTTAAAATTATAATAAATAGAAATAAAAATTAGATTTATTATTTATTATGTATTATATATTTGTTTAATGGTTACTGTATTTAGGCATTATGGGGTCTAGGAGTTTACTTATTTAACTATGTATTCATTTAGTAGTTTATAGGTTTTATTTAAAAAATAAATAAACAGAAAATTTATTTTTATTATTTTTTGATATTTTCATAGGTTATAACCTTAGAAAATATAATAATTTTTAAATTTTTTTTCAAAAGTGAATTCAATATTTAGTTATAATAATCATTATATTTATATATCATATAAATTCAATATAAACTATTTTATTGATAAATATTCTAATAATGATGAAAAAATAAATCAATAATCTATTATTATTAATATAGATTTCAATTATGATATAATTATAAAACCTAAAATAATTCAGAAGCAAAGCAAAATATATTACTATATAATAATTTTTTGTTTTGAAATTTTTTTTTCTTTTAAAAAGTTTATCTATATTATTTTGATGAAAAATAATTTATATAAATTATAGTTTTGTAACTAATAATTAATTTTGTAATTAATATTTATATAAAAATAAGCAAATAAATAATTAAATTTGTATATTTAAATTTAAAATAAAAAAAATGAGATTTATTCTTTATTATTTAGGTTTAATTTAAATTAGATCTTTCTCACTAATAATTTATTTTGTAATTAATATTTCTATAAAAATAAACTAATAAATAATTAAAATAAAAATTAAAATTATACTGAATAATTAAAATAATTTATTTTGTTCCTCTCTAAACTCTAGAAAGATTTCTTAAGCTCTAACCTAAATAATAGGAGCTTTTACTTTATCTCTATTATGTCTCATCATATTTGATGTTGAATCATTGGGCTATCAAATGTAATTTGACTCATGTACGCTAATAGACTAAACCAAAGATGTACCCCAATGTGGTGAAATAGCTAGTTTTTGAGGATGCTATTTATATTGATTATTGTAATTTTTTCTAAAATATCTCTCATGCACACACTCAAAGCAATTTTTTTAAAACATAGTTCACCTCTAAAAAAATAACCACCTAGTAGCCAATTAGAACAAACTAGCCCCAGGGTGGTTTGAGTAGGGTAAAAAGTATGGGCTCTCTTTCGATCAAGAATCAAAAAATTTATTTTATTGGCATGTCTAAGCCCCTTTTTTATATCCTCATGGATATGTAAAGTATCATTTCTTTCTTTTTATATTAAATGAGTTGTGTATACAAGCTCAAAATACACAAAAAGTTGTAAATGAATCATATTCAAATGTATAAAGATTTTAACCATTGCTCTAAATATTAGTCTAGAATATTGACTCTTGAGGTCACAAATCAAAGGAAAAAGCCATAGTGATATTTCCAATCCCAAGAATTTTAGCTATAGAAAGTTATAAAGAGTAGTACTCGAGCTTTAACTATTTTTAGGGTCATGACTTTTTCTCTTGAGTAATGTTCAAAGTTACAATCATTCCTAGTGCAATGACTTTGGAATATAAAGATAAAATGCACAAGCTATGGTCATATCCAATACTGTGACCCAATATTATAGTAATTAAATATGTATTCATGATCATTCTTAGTGCCATGACAATATGTTCAACAGAGAGACACAAGTTATGGCATATTCTCATCGATATGATTTTGTGTTCTAGAGACAAAATATAAAATCATGACCATTGCCAATGCTACAATAATCTAAAGCAAGAAAGAGACTGAATCCATAACTTACCCATTAAGTCATGACTTTGTGTTACATATACAAAATGATAAATCTATGACATTCCTAAATGTTGTGAAATTCAATTCCAATTTAATACTTAGTCATTTGATTATAAAAGTGCAAATCATGAGATTTAGGATTTAGGGTTTATGGGTTAGAGTTATAGTTTATGGTTTAAGGTTTAGGATTTAAAGTTTAGGGTTTATGGTTTTTTTTTGTTTTTTTTTTGGAAATACACGCTTTATTTATCATTTAGGCTCACAACTTACAAGAGACTAAAAAGCTGACTAATTTAGGCTAGCCAACCAAATCCTATGCACCTTAATGATTCTATGCATAAAATACATAAAAAAACATAATGCCTAATAATTCCAAGCGTACGAATAAAACTAAAATCACTTAGCATTCCTAGACTCCAGAGTTGGCATTGAGTCATTATGTGCATTGTGTCCTTTCCATTTGGATTTGTCCAAGCCTTTTGGAGGAACCTGAATGATGCACCATATTAAAACTATGCAAATATAAGATTGTGCATGTGTGTGACATGTAGCATCAAGCATTTGCCTATATCATTGCTATGCAATGGAATACATGTAAAACTAAATACACATAAATCCACAAGTCCATATATACGGCACAATGTCAATTCATTCTCACCTCTGAATTCCACATTCTTTTACTCCATGATCCTTAAAAGAGTATCTCATGGGTTAGAATGTTTCCTTTTCAAGCTCCAAGAAGTGGCTGTATGTTGCACTGACAAAATATCAAAAAATATGCATGCATCGGAGTGCATGTGTGATGAGGTCCATCTCAAGGTCTAATTATCTACGCGTACAACCAAGCTAAAATACAAGTAAAATTACAAAATGCTATAAAGATGGGTCTTCTGCTCCCGGGAGTGTAGCATCCCCTAATGTGTATTTACAAAATGCATTAGTGGCCCCCACTTAGAGATACTCATGGGTCCAGTTGCCCTCATTGCATGCTACATTAAGAACAGACAAGATTGTGCGTGTGAGTCTGTCAGGATCCATCTTTACAAGTACATGGTGCATACAAAGTCCAAAATACAAATAAGACAACAAACATAAACTACAAGTTTGAATCTTTCGCTCCCGTGTGGCTTGCCAGGACTCCATTACTTACTGGCCCTACTTGGTGATGATTCGGATTTTTCTGGCTCTTTAATTAATCATGCAATACCCACTACTCTTGTTGGGTTCCGGTTGGGTGGCCCTCTATGGTTTCTTATACGGCTAGTGTGACCCACTCCTAGCTACTCCTGGGTTTACTCCTGACCACTTTGCTCGGTCTCCTAAGTTGTCTAAATGTTATCATCCCGACTTGCTAGTGGGGCCCTCTACAAGCTGGTGGCCCATACTTCTGGCTGCTTCCAGGACTTGCTGGCCCCTCTAAATGCTACACTAAAATGGACATGAATATGAGCACATGTGTATAGTGGTCCGTTGCTATGTGTGTGTGGTGCAGTAGTATCAGGTTTTAGGAAGTTAGTAATTTAAGTATTTAGGTATTTTGTGGTTTATAGGTTTTATTTAAATAATTAAATAACAAAAAAATTATTTTAGTGATTTTTTCTAATTTTCAATGTTATAACCATTGAAAATATTATAATTTTTAATATTTTTTTTCAAATGTTTATACAATATATAATTATAATAATCATAAAAATTAAATATCATGTAAATTCAATATAAATAATTTTATTGATCGATATTATAATACTTATAATAAAATAGATTAATAAACTATTATTAAAAAGATAGATATTAATCAAAATATATTTGCAAAACCTAAAATGTTTCAAAATCAAAGTAAAATATACTACTAAATAATAATTTTTTATTTTTACATTTTTGATTCTTTTTATAAGCTTATAAATTTCTTTGAAGAAGATAAATTATTTAAATTATATTTGTCTCATTCATAATTTTATTTTGCAATTAATATTTCTTTAAAAATAAACTAATAAATAATTAAAATGAATATTAAAATTATAATGAATACAAATAAAAATGAGATTTATGATTAATTATTTAGTGTATACCAGTTTAATGGTTTAAGTATTTAGGAGTTTAGGAGTTTAGGTGATTTAAGTATTTAGGCATTTAGTAGTTTATATATTTTATTTAAATAATGAAATAGCAAAAAAAATTATTTTTCAAATTTTTTATTAATTTTTAAGGTTAGAATCTTTATAAATATAATAATTTTTAAATTTTTTTCAAATATGAATACAATATTTAGTTATAATAAACTTAATATTTATATATCATGTAAATTAAAAAAACAATTTTATTGATAGATATTAATATACTAAATATAAATATAAATATAATAATGATCAAAAAATAAATTAATAAACTATTGTTTATTGATAGATATTTATATATTATTTATAAATACTTAAACCTTTAAAGATGGTTTAAATGATTAAGTATTTAAGGGTTTTGGAGTTTAGGAGTTTAATGATTTAAGTGTTTAGGCATTTGGTAGTTTATAGGTTTTATATAAACAATAAAATAACAAAAAATTTATTTTTGTGATTTTATCTCATTTTCAAAGATGATAACCTTTAAAAATATAATAATTTTTAAATTATTTCCAAATATAAATATAATATTTAGTTATAATAATCTTAATAATTATATATCATGTAAATTCAATATAAACAATTTTATTGCTACATATTGTAATAATGATCAAAAAATAAATTAATAATCTATTATTAATAAGATAGATATCAATTAAAATATAATTACAAAACCTAAAATGATTCAAAAGCAGAGCAAAATATATTACTATATAATAATTTTTTGTTTTTAATTTCTTTTTCTTTTAAAAAGTTTATGTAATTATTTTTTGATGAAAAATAATTTTAATAAATTAGATTTGTCTAACTCATAATTTATTCTGTAATTAATATATTTATAAAAATAAACAAATAAATAATTGAAATGAATATTTAAAATTATAATAAAAAAATGTGATTTATTATTTATTATTTATTATTTATTATTTATTATTTATTATTTAGGGATACTAGTTTAATTTAAATTAGATATTTCTCACTGATAATTTATATTGTAATTAATATTTCGATAAAAATAAACTGATAAATATTTAAAATAAAAATTTAAAATTATACTGAATAAAATTTAAGATTTATTATTAATGTATACTAGTTTAATGTATTAAGAAATTTTAGGCTTTTTCATTTAGGAATTTAGTGATTTATGTTTTTAGGCTTTTAGTGGTTTATACGTTTTATTTAAAAAAATAAAATATCAAAAAAAATTTCTATAATTTTTTCTAATTTCCATAGGTTATAACATTTGAAAATATAACAATATTTTAAATTTTTTGAAATGTGAATAAAATACTTATTTATAATAATATTAATAATTATAAATCATATAAATTTATAATAAACAATTTTATTGATATATATTATAATAATAATCAATATTAAATTTATAAACTATTGATATTGAGATAGATATTAATTAAAAAATAATTACAAAACCCAAATTGATTCAAAATTATAGTAAAGTATATTTCTGGATAACAATTTTTAATTTTTAAATTTTTACTTCTTTTATAAGCTTATATATTTTTTAAATTATATTTGTCGCACTCATAATTTATTTTGTAATAAATATTTCTATAAAAATAAATTAATACATAATTATAATGAATATTTAAAATTATAATAAATAGAATTAAAAATTTGATTTATTAATTATTAAGTACTATATAGCGGTTTAATGGTTTATGTATTTTGGCATTACGAGGTTTAGGAGTTTACTGATTTAACATGCAATTAGTTGTTTATAGGTGTTATTTTAAAAAAAATATCAAAAATTTTATTTTTTTTTATTTTTTGATATTTTCAAAGGTTATAACCTTTGAAAATATAATAATTTTTAATTTTTTTTCAAAATTGAATACAATATTTAGTTATAATAATCATTATATTTATATATCATATAAATTTAATATGAATATTTTTATTGATAAATATTTTAATAATGATCAAAGAATAAATTAATAATCTATTATTAATAAGATAGATATCAATTTAAATATAATTACAAAACCAAAAATGATTCAGAAACAAAGCAAAATATATTACTATATAATTATTTTTTGTTTTGAATTTTTTTTCTTTTAAAAAGTTTATCTATATTTTTTTGATGAAAAATAATTATATAAATTATATTTGTCTAACTCAATTTATTCTGTAATTAATAATTATATAAAAATAAACGAATAAATAATTAAAATGAATAATTTAAATTATAATGAAAAATATAATATTGAGATTTATTATTTATTATTTCGAGTATACCGGTTTATAATGATTATCTATTTAGGGTTTTCGAAATTTAGGAGTTATTGATTTAAGTATTTTGGCATTTAGTGGTTTATAGGATTTATTTAAATAATGAAATAACAAAAAAAAATTTTTTGTTATATTTTCACATTTTCAAAGGTTATTACATTTGAAAATATAATAATTTTAAACTTTTTTTAAAATGTGAATAAAATATTTAGTAATAATAATCATTATAATTATATATAATATAAACAATTATAATTAATTTTATTGATAGATATTAATATCAATTATCACAAAATAAATTAATAAACTATTATTAATTTGATAGATTTAACTTAAAATATAACTACAAAACCTAAAATGGTTCAAAATCAAAGTAAAATTTTTTACTAAAAAATACTTTTTTGTTTTTAAATTTTTACTTCTTTTTATAAGATTTTATATTTTTTTTATTAAAAGTAAATTATTAATATTATATTTCTCTGACTAATTATTTATTTTGTAATTAATATTTATATAAAAAATAAAATATTCAAAATGAATATTTAAAATTATAATGAATACAAGTTAAAATAAGATTTAAGTTTTATTATTGCTGTATATGTAATTTATTTTTTGATAATCTGTTTGTATAACCAAATATTTTTTCTTTTTTAATATTTTCATGTAAATGCAGGAAATGAAATATTAAGAGGCCGAGGATGCAGTAGTAGCATAATAATGGAGGTCTCATTGACCGGACAGCGGGCCAAAATTGGAGCAGAGCCTGACCTGTCTCATGATACCACCCGCTCCGGTTAAATGAATCGAGAGATATTTTAATATAAAATGTTTTGTAATTTTATTTTCGAGTGGCTGTTTTTGAACCTTTGGATTTGTTCATAGTTTCTCTCTCTTCTCAGTGTATGATTTACCGCGAATATTCTGTGTGCTGTATACTGTAAGACATTTCTATTGTTTTAATCTGTAATGCAAAAGTATTTTATGGTGGATTTAGCTAATCGTACTGAGCAACTAGCGAACCACATTATTTTTTGTGTTTATTTCTCATTTTTTGATTCTATCAAAGATGGTAGCTGAATTGGGATATATATTTTGCTGGTTTTCTGTTGTTTCTATGTTTTTGTTTCTCAATCTAACTACCGTGGAAGCACAATTACCAAATAAATAAATATGGTATACCGGTTTATTGGATCGATTATTTAGGGGTTTTGTCGTTTAGGAGTTTAGCAAATTTATGTTTTTAGGCATTTAGTGGTATATAGGTTTTATTTATATAATAAAAATAATTTTTTTTTTGATTTTTTTCGATTTTCAAAGGTTATAACCTTTAATAATGATCAAAATTAAATTAATAAACTATATATAATAAGATAGATATTAATTAAAAAATAGTTTGATAACCCAAATTGATTCAAAATTAAAGTAAAATATATTAGTTGATAATAATTTTTAATTTTTAATAATACTTTTTTAATACTTATTTTAAAAGCGTATATATATTTTTTGATTAAAAATTATTTATTTAAATTATATGTGTCCCACTCATAATTTATTTTGTAATAAAAATTTGGATAAAAATTAACTAATAAATAATTAAAATGAATATTTAAATTAATAATAAATTGAAATAAAAATTCAATTTATTATTTAATAAGTAGTAAATAGCAGTTTAATGGTTTATGTATTTACGCATTACGAAGTTTAGGAGTTTACTGATATAACAGTGTATGCATTTAGTGGTTTATAGGTTTTATTTAAAAAATAAAATAACATAAAATTTATTTTTATTATCTTTTAATTTTTCCAAAGGTTATAACCTTTGGAAATATAATAATTTTTAAATTTTTTTCAAAAGTGAATTCAATATTTAGTCATAATAATCATTATATTTATATATCATATAAATTCAGTATAAATAATTTTATTGATAAATATTCTAATAATGATCAAAAAATAAATTAATAATCTATTATTAATAAGATAGATATCAATTAAAATATAATTACAAAATCTAAAGTGATTCAGAAGGAGAGCAAACTATATTACTATCTAATTATTAAGATTATTATAACTAAATATTATTACTTAGCTTCTGAATCATTTTAATATTTGTAATTATATTTTAAATGATATATATCTTATTAAAAGTAAATTATTAATTTATTTTTTGATCATTATTAGAATATGTATCAATAAAAATATTTATATTGAATTTATATGATATATAAATATAATGATTATTATGACTAAATATTATATTCACTTTTAAAAAAAAAATTTAAATTATTATATTTTCAAAGGTTATAACCTTTGAAAATGTGAAAAAATATAAAATTTTTTTTTTATTATTTCATTGTTTAAATAAAACCTATACACCACTAAATGCCTAAACACTTAAATCACTAAACTAGAAAATCATGATAACCCTATATAGATAATCCTTTGAACCGGTATACACTAAATAATAATTAATAAATCTCATTTTTATTTCTTTTCATTATAATTTAAAAAAATTATTTGATTTTAGTTTTTTATTTGTATATCTGTATTAATTAGAAAATAAATTATGAGTTAAAAATAATTTATAAAAATATTTTTCATCAAAAAATAGATTAGCTTATAAACGAATAAAAATTTAAAAACAAATAATTAATTTTTAGTAATATATTTTGCTTTTCTTTTGAATAATTTTAGGTTTTGATATTATATTTTAAGGAATATCAATCTTGTTCATAATAGATTTTTAATTTATTTTTTGATAATTTATTAGAATATCTATCAATAAAATTGTTATATTAAATTTATATGATATATAATTATTATGATTATTATATATAAATATGTATTCATTTTTAAAATAAATGTAAAAATTATTATATTTTCAAATGTTATAACCTTAAAAAAT
>JAREIK010002400.1:636120-686015 GCA_029783825.1 Sapria himalayana | reverse complement strand
AAATAATTATATTAAATTTATATGATATTTAATTATTATGATTATTAACTTTATATTGTATTCACTTTTCAAAAAAAAATTAAAAATTATTATATTTTCAAAGGGTATACCTTCAAAAATGAGAAAAATAACAAAAATACTTTTTTTTTATTTTATTTTTTAAATAAAACCTATAAACAACTAAATGACTAAATACTAAAAAGACTAAACTCATAATCCCTGAAACTCATAAATACTCAAAACATTAAATTAGTATAGTCAAAATAATAAATCATAATTCTCATTTTTATTAGTATTCATTATAATTTTAAAAATTCATTTTAATTATTTATCATTATATTTTTATAGAAATATTAATTACAAAATAAATTATTAGTGAGAAAGATCTATTTTAAATAATTTATTTTTCATCAAAAAAAATATATATGCTTATAAAAAGAGACAAAATTTAAAAAAAATTATTTTTTTATTAATATATCATATTTTGATTTTGAATTATTTTAGATTTTACAATCATATTTTAATTTACATCATTCTTATTAATACTAGTTTATTAATTAATTTATTGATCATTATTATAATATTTATTAATAAAATTATTTATATTTAGTTTACATTATATAAAATTATTAAGATTATATAACTATAATATTATATTCACATTTTAAAAAAGATTAAAAATTATTATGATTTTAAAAGGGTTATAACCTTGAAAATAAAAAAACATCAAAAAATTAAATTTTTTGTTTTTTCATTCTTTAAATAAAAAAACTATAAATCACTAAAGGTCTAAACAATTAAATCACAAAACTCCTAAACCACAAAACACTAAATACTTAAACCATTAATTCTGGTATATCCTGAATAATAAATAATAATCTCAATTTTATGTTTATTCATTATAATTTTAAGATTCATTTTAATTATTTATTAGTTTATTATTATAGAATATAAATTACAAAATAAATTATGAGTAAGACAAATATAATTTAAATAATTTATTTTTAAAAAACAAAATAAACTTATAAAAAGCAAAACATTAAAAAAAATTATTATTTAGTAATATATTTTACTTGATTTTGAATAAATTTAGATTTTGCAATATATTTAAATAATATCTATCTTATTAATAATAGTTTATTAAATTTTTTTGATCCATTATTATAATATCTAGCAATGTAATTATTATATTGAATTTAAATGACTTATAATTATTAAGATTATATAACCTTAATATTATATTTACATTTGAAAAAATTTAAAAATTATTATATTTCAATGTTATAAACCTTGAAAATATGAAAAAATACCAAAAATAATTTTTTTGTTATTTTATTGTTTAAATAAAACCTATAAACCACTAAATTCCTAAAAACATAAATTTCTAAATTCCTAAACGACAAAACCTCTAAATTCTTAAACCATTAAACAGGTGTACATTATTAAAAAATCATAAATCTCAATTTAATTTTTATTAAGTATAATTTTAAATTTTTATTTTAATTATTTATCAGTTTATTTTTATAAAAATATTAATTACAAAATAAATTTTTAGTGAGACAAATATAACTTAAATTAAATAGGTATACCCTAAATAATAAATAATAAATCTCATTTTTTTTCATTATAATTTTAAATATTCATTTTAATTATTAATTTTTTATTTTTATATAAATATTAATTAAAAAATAAATTATGAGTTAGACAAATATAATTTATGTAAATTATTTTTAATCAAAAAAATAGAGTTAAACTTTTTAAAATTTTAAAGAATTTAAAAACAAAAAATTATTATATAGTAATATATTTTGCTTTGCTTATGAATCATTGTATGTTTGTAATTATATTTTAATTGATATCTATCTTATTAATAATAGATTATTAATTTATTTTTGATCATTATAGAATATTTATCACTAAAATTGTTTATGTTGAATTTATATGATATATAAATATAATGATTATTATTACTAAATATTGAATTCACTTTTGAAAAAAATTTAAAAATTATTATATTTTCAAAGGTTATAACCTTTGAAAATATCAAAAAATAATAAAAATAAATCTTTTGTTATTTTATTTTTTAAATAAAACCTATAAACCACTAAATGCATACACAATTAAATAAGTAAACACTTAAATCCCGTAATACCTAAATACATAAACAATTAAACTGCTATATAATACATAATAATTAATAAATCTAATTTTAATTTCAAGATATTATAGTTTTAAATATTCATTTTAATTATTTATTAGTTTATCTTTATAGAAATATTTATTACAAAATAAATTATGATTGTGACTAATATAATTTAAATAATTTATTTTTAATCAAAAAAAATATGTACGCTTATAAAATAAGTAAAAATTTAAAAATTAAAAATTATTATCCAGTTATATTTTTTACTTTAATTTTGAATCATTTGGGTTTGTAAATATTTTTTTATTTAATATTAATCTTATTATTAATAGTTTATTAATTTAATTTTTGATCATTATTATAATATCTATCAATAAAATTATTTATATTGAATTTATGTCATATATAATTACTAATATTATTATAACTAAATATTGAATTCATATTTCAAAAAATTTTATATATTATTATATTTTCAAAGGTTATAACCTATGAAAATGAGAAAAAATAACAAATTTTTTTTGTGATTTTATTGATTAAATAAAAACTATAAACCACTAAATACCGAAAAACCTAAATCGCTAAACTCCTAAAAGACAAAACATCTATATACTTAAACCATTAAACTAACATATATTAATAATAAATCTTAAATATAATTTTAATTTTTATTCAGTATAATTTTAAATTTTTATTTTAATTAATTTTAAGTTTATTTTTATAGAAATATTAAATACAAATAAATTATTAGTAAGACAGATCTAATTTAAATTAGACCGCTATACCCTAAATAATAAATAATAAATATCATTTTTTAATTATAATTTTTAATATTCATTTTAATTATGTATTTGTTTATTTTTATATAAATATTAATTACAAAATAATTTATGAGTTACACAAATATAATTTATATAAATTATTTTTAATCAAAAAATTATAGATAAACTTTTTTAAAGAAAAAAAAATTTCAAAACAAAAAATTATTGTATAGTAATATATTTTGCTTTGCTTCTGAATCATTTTAGATTCTGTAATTATATTTTAATTGATATCTATCTTATTAATAATAGATTATTAAGTTATTTTTTCATCATTAATAGAATATTTATCAATAAAAATGTTTATATTGAATTTATATGATATATAAATATAATGATTATTATAACTAAATATTGTATCCACTTTTGAAAAAATTTTTAAAATTATTATATTTTCAATGGTTATAACCTTTTAAAATCTGAAAAAATAAAAAAAAAAATTTTTGTTTATTTCATTGTTTAAATAAAACCTATAAACGACTAAATGCCTAAAAACATAAAATGCTAAAGTCATAAACGAAAAACTTCTAAATACTTAGAATATTAAACAGGTATACGGTAATAATAAATCATAAATCTCATTTTAATTTTTATTCAGTTTAATTTTAAATTTTTATTTTAATTATTTATCAGTTTATTTTTATGAAATATTAATTACAAAATAAATTATTAGTGAGAAAGATCTAATTTAAATTAGACTGGTATACTCAAAATAATAAAGAATAAATCTTAATATATCTTTTTTCTTTATAATTTTAAATATTCATTTTAATTATTTATTTGTTTATTTTTATATAAATATTAATTAAAAAATAAATTGAGTTAGAAAAATATAATTTATATGAATTAATTTTTATCAAAAAAATATTGAATAACTTTTTAAAAGAAAAAAAATATCAAAACAACAAATTATTATATAGTAATATATTTTGATTTCTTCTGAATCACTTTAGGTTTTTTTATTATATTTTAATTGATATCTATCTTATTAATAATAGATTATTAATTTATTTTTTGATCATTTTTAGAATATTTATAAATAATATTGTTTATATTGAATTTATATGATATATAAATATAATGATTATTATAACTAAATTTTAAATTCACATTTGAAAAAAATTAAAATTTATTGTATTTTCAGATGTTATAACCTTTGACAATATAAAAAAAATAAAATATATATTATGTTATTTTAATATTTAAATAAAACCTATAAACCACAAAATGCATATACAGTTAAATCAGTAAACTCTTAAGGCTCGTAATGCCTAAATACATAAACAATTAAATTGCTATATACTACTTATTAATTAAGAAATCTAATTTTTATTTCAATTTATTATTATTTTAAATATCTTTTTAATTATTTAAAAGTTTATTTTATAGAAATATTTATTACAAAATAAATAATGAGTGTGAAAAATATAATTTAAATAATTTTTTTAATCAAAAAAGATATATACGCTCATAGAAGAAGTAAAATTTTAAAAATTAAAAATTATTATCTAATAAAATATTTTACTTTAATTTTGAATCAATTTGGTTTCTGTAAATATTTTTTAATTAATATCAATCTTTTTATTAATAGTTTATTAATTTAAATTTTGATCATTATTATATTATCTATCAAGAAAATTGTTTATATTGAATTTATATGATATATAATAATTAATATTATTATAACTAAATATTGTATTCACATTTCAAAAAATTTTAAATATTATTAAACTTTCAAAGGTTATAACCTATAAAATGAGAAAAAATTACAAATTTTTTTTTGTTATTTTATTATTTTAATAAAACCTATAAACCACTAAATGCATAAAAACAAAAATTGCTAAACTCCTAAACGACAAAACCTTTAAATAATTAAACTATTAAATAGGTGTACATTAATAAAAAATCATAAATCTAAATTTAATTTTTGTTAAGTATAATTTTAAATTTTTAATTTAATTATTTATCAGTTTATTTTTATAGAAATATTAATTACAAAATAAATTATTAGTGAGACATATCTATTTTAAATAATTTATTTTTTATCACAAAAAATATATTTGCTTATAAAAATAGGCAAAATTTTAAAAACAAAAATTTATTAATTTGTAATATATTTTATTTTGATTTTGAATCATTTTTGTTTTTGCAAATATATTTTAATTTATATCATTCTTATTAATAATAGTTTATTAATTTTTTATTGATCATTATTATAATATCTATTAAATAATTTATTTATATTGAGTTTACATTATATATAATTATTAAAATTATTATAACTAAATATTATATTAACATTTAAATAAAATTAAAAATTATTATATTTTCAATTGTTATAACCTTCAAAAATTAAAAAAAATCAAAAATTTAATTTTTTATTTTTTAATTCTTTAAATAAAAACTATAAATCACTAAAGTCCTAAACACTTAAATCACTAAACCCCAAAACACCTAAATACTTAACCATTAAACTAGTATATCTTGAATAATAAATAATAAATCTTAATTTTATTTGTACTCAATATAATTTTAAATATTCATTTTAATTATTTATTAGTTTATTTTTATAGAATTATAAATTAAAAATAAATTATGTGGAAGACAAATATAATTTAAATAATTTACTTTTAATAACAAAAAATAAAAACTTATAAAAATATGCAAAACGTCAAAAAAATTATTATTTAGTATTATATTTTACATTGATTTTGAATAAATTAATGTTTTGAAAATATATTTTAAAAATTATCTATCTTATTAATAATAGTTTATTAATTTGTTTTTTGACATTAATATAATATCTATCAATATAATTATTTATATGGAATTAACATGATATATAATTATTAAGATTATCATAACTAAATATAGTATTCACATATAAAAAATTTAAAAATTATTATATTTTCAAAGGTTATAACATTAAAAAAAGACAAAATAACAAAAATAAATTTTTGTTATATCATTGTTTAAATAAAACTAATAAACCATTAAATAGCTAAATACATAAATCTTTAAACTCCTAAACACCGAAGCCCCTAAATACCTAAACCTTTAAATTCGTAAACTTTAAATATAATTTAAATAATTTATAGAAATATTAATTACAAAATAAATTATGAGTGACAAATATAATTTAAATAATATATTTTTCATCAAAAAAATATATAAGCTTATAAATGATGCAAAAACTAAAAAAAATTCTTATTTAGTAATAAATTTTACTTTGATTTTGAATCATTTCAGGTTTTTAAATTATATTTTAATTTATATCTATCATATTAATAATAGTTTATTCATTTATTTTTTGATAATTGATATAATATGTATCAATAAAATTATTTTTATTTATTTTATATTATATATAGTTATAATAATTATTATTACTAAATATTGTATTAACATTTTTTAAAAATTTTAAAATTATTATATTTTCAAATGTTAATGCATTTGAAAATTTGAAAAAATATCAAAAATAAATTTTTTGTTATTTCATTATTTAAATAAAAGCTATAAACCATTAAATGCGCAAATACTTAAATCAATAACTCCAATATCTCGAAAAACCTAATTACATAATTTTTTAAATAGGTATATCCTACATAATAAATAATAAATCTCATTTTTATTTTTTTCATTATAATTTTAAATATTCATTTTAATTAATTAATTATTTATTTTTATATAAATATTAATTACAAAATAAATTATAAGTTATAAAATATAATTTATATAAATTATTTTTCTACAAAAAAATATAGATAAACTTAATAAAAGAAGAAAAAAATTAAAAATAAAAAAATATTATATATTAATATATTTTACTTTGTTTCTGAATCATTTTATGTTTTGTAATTATATTTTAATTGATATATAACTTATCAATAATAGATTATTAATTTATTTTTTGATCATTATTAGAATATTTATCAATAAAAATGTTTATATTGAATTTATATGATATATAGATTTAATAATTATTATAACTAAATATTCTATTAACTTTTGAAAAAAGTTTTAATATTTTTATATTTTCAAATATTGTAACCTTTGAACATTTGAAAAAAAAACAATATTTTTTTTCAATTTCATTGTTTAAAAAAAACCTATAAATCACTAAATGCCTAAATACTTAAATCACAAAACTACAAAATCCTGATCCCCCTATATAAATAATCCTTTAAACCGGTATACCCTAAATAATAATTAATAAATCTCATTTTTATTGGTTTTCATTATAATTTAAAAAATTCATTTTGATTGTTAAGTTTTTTATTTATATATATATATATTAATTATAAAATAAAATATGAGTTAAAAATATAATTTATAAAAATTATTTTCATTAATAAATAGATAAGCTTATAAAAAGAATAAAAATTTAAAAACAATTAATTATTATCAAGTAAAATATTTCACATTGATATTGAATCATTTTAGGTTTTGATATTATATTTTAAGTAATATCAATCTTATTCATAATAGATTTTTAATTTATTTTTTGATAATTATTTGAATATCTATCAATAAAATTGTTTATATTGAATTTATATGATATATAATTATTATGATTATTATAAATAAATATTGTATTCACTTTTGAAAAAAATTTAAAATTATTATATTTTCAAAGGTTATAATCTTAAAAAATGAGAAAGAATAAAAAAATTTTTTTTTTTGTTATTTCTTTTTAAAATAAAACCTATAGACCACTAAATGTTTAGTTAATTAAATCAATAGCTCATAAAACCCAAAACCCCTAAATACATAAACCTTATATCATCTGTATACTACTTAATAAATAATAAATCTCATTTTTAGTTCTATTTATTATAATTTTAAACATTCATTTTGATTATTAATAGTTTAATTTCTTAGAAAAATTAATTAGAAAATATATTTCGAGTGAGATAGATATTATTTAAATAATTTATTTTTAATCATAAAAAAATATAAGCTTATAAAAAGATGGAAATTTTTAAAATTTAAATATTATTATTTAGTAATATATTTTTATTTGATTTTGAATCATTTTGTGTTATGTTAATATATTTTAATTAAAATTTATATTATTAATAATAGTTTATTAATTTAATTTTTGATCATTATTATAATATCTATCATTAAAATTATTTATATTGAAATTATATCTTATATAATTAATAAGATTAATATAATTATACATGGTATTCACATTTCAAAAGATTTTAAAAATTATTTTATTTTTAAAGGTTATAACCTTTCAAAATCAAAAAAAAAATTATTTTTAAAATATAAATAAAGCCTATATACCACTAAATGCCTAAAAGCATAAATTGCTTAACACCTAAATGACAAAACCCCTTAATAATCGATCCATTCAACTGGTATACCATATATAATTGTTGAGCAATTGTTCATCCACGGTAGTGAGATTGAGATACAAAAACACAAAAATAATAGAAAACAAGCAATATATATATATCCCAATTTAGCAACCATCATTGATAGAATCAAAAAATGAGAAATAAACACCGAAAATAACATGGTTCGGTAATCGCTCAGTACGACTTGCTAAATCCACCAGAAAATGTTAATGCGTTACAAATTAAAGCAACAGAAATGTCTTATAGTATGCAACACACAGAATAGTCATGATAAATCGCATAGAGAGAGAGAGAGAGAGAAACAATGAAAAGTTTCACGGGTCCAAAAACAGCTACCCAAAAATAAAATTACAAAACATTTTATATTAAAATTTATCTCGGTTCATTTAACCGTAGTGGGTCGGATCATGAATCGGGCCAGGCTCTGCTCCAATTTTGGCCCACTGTCCAGTCAGCGAGACCTCCGTTATTGTGCTACTAATGCATCCCCGACCTCTTAATATTTCCTTTCCTGCACTTACATGAAAATATTAAAAAATAAAAAAAATTTGGTTATACAAACAGATTATCAAAAAATAAATTACATATACAGCAATAATAAATGTTAAATCTCATTTTAATTTGTATTCATTATAATTTTAAATATTTATATAAATATTAATTAAAAAATAAATAATTAGTTGAACAAATATAATATTAATAATTTACTTTTAATAAAAAATATATAATCTTATAAAAAGAAGTAAAAATTTTAAAACAAAAAATTATTATTTAGTAATTAATTTTACATTGATTTTGAATCATTTTAGGTTTTGTAATTATATTTTAATTTATATCTATCATATTAATAATAGTTTATTAATTTATTTTTTGATAATTGATATCATATCTATCAATAAAATTATTTATGATTAGTTTATATTATATATAATTATAATGATTATTATTACTAAATATTTTATTCACATTTTAAAATAATTTTAAAATTATTATATTTTCAAATGTGAAAAAATAACAAAAATAATTTTTTTGTTATTTCATTGTTAAAATAAATTTTATAAACCACTAAATGCATAAATATTTAAATCAATAACTCCTAAATCTCGAAAACCCTAAATAGATAATCATTTTAAACTAGTATACGCTTAATAATAAATAATAAATAATAAATAATAAATAATAAATAATAAATAATAAATCTCAATATTATTTTTTTGATTATAATTTAAAATATTCATTTTAATTATTTATTCGTTTATTTTTATATAATTATTAATTACAGAATAAATTTAGTTAGACAAATATAATTTATATAATTATTTTTCATCAAAAAATTATAGATAGACTTTTTAAAAGAAAAAAAAATTCAAAACAAAAAATTATTATATAGTAATATATTTTGCATTGTTTCTGAATCATTTTAGGTTTTGTAATTATATTTAAATTGATATCTATCTTATTAATAATAGATTATTAATTTATTCTTTGATCATTATTAGAATATTTATCAATAAAAATATTTATATTGAATTTATATGATATATACATATAATGATTATTATAACTAAATATAGTATTCACTTTTGAAAATAATTTAAAAATTATTATATTTTCAAAGGTTATAACCTTTGAAAATATCAAAAAATAAAAAAAAATAAATTTTTTGATATTTTTTTTAAATAAACACCTATAAACCACTAAATGCCTACATAGTTAAATCAGTAAATTTTTAACCTAGTAATGCCAAAATACATAAACCATTAAACTGCTATATACTACTTAATAATTAATAAATCTAATTTTTAATTCTATTTATTATAATTTTAAATATTCATTCTAATTATTTATAGTTTATTTTTAAAGAAATATTTATTACAAAATAAATTATGAGTGCTACAAATATAATTTTAAAAAAATATATGCTTATAAAAGAAGTAAAAATTTAAAAATTAAAAATTGTTATCCAGAAATATATTTTACTATAATTTTGAATCAATTTGGGTTTTGTAATTATTTTTTAATTAATATCTATCTTAATATCAATAGTTTATAAATTTAATTTTGATCATTATTATAATATATATCAATAAAATTGTTTATATTGAATTTATATGATATATAATTATTAATATTTTTATAACTAAGTATTGTAAACCCTAAAAGCCTAAAAACATAAATCGCTAAAATCCAAAATTAAAAAACCTCTAAATACTTAATCCATTAAACTGGTATATAGTAATAATAAATCATAAATCTCATTTTAAATTTTATTCAGTATAATTTTAAATTTTTATTTTAAATATTTAATAGTTTATTGTTATAGAAATATTAATTACAAAATAAATTATTAGTGAGAAATATCTAATTTAAAGTAAACCGGTATCCCAAAATAAAATAATAAATCTCATTTTTTTAATTAAAATTTTAAATATTCATTTTAATTAGTTTTTTGTTTATTTTTATAAATATATTAATTACAGAATAAATTATGAGTTAAACAAATATAATTCATATAAATTATTTTTCATTAAAAAAATATACATAAACGTTTTAAAAGAAAAAAAATTCAAAACAAAAAATTATTATATAGTAATATATTTTTCTTTGCTTCTGAATCATTTTAGGTTTTGTAATTATATTTTAATTGATATCTATCTTATTAATAATAGATTATTAAGTTATTTTTTCATCATTATTAGAATATTTATCAATAAAAATGTTTATATTGAATTTACAAAATATATAATTATAAAGATTATTATAACTAAATATTATATTTACATTTGAAAATAATTTAAAAATTATTATATTTTTAAAAGTTATCATATAAACTACTAAATGCCTAAACACTTAAATCAATAAACTCCTAAACTCCTAAATACTTAAACCATTAAACTGGTATACCCTAAATAATTAATCATAAATCTCATTTTTATTTGTATTCATTATAATTTGATATTCATTTTAATTATTTATTAGTTTGTTTTTATACAAATATTAATTGCAAAATAAAATTATGAATTAGACAAATATAATTAAAAAAATTTATCTTCATCAAAAAAATTTATAAGCTTATAAAAAGAATCAAAAATTTAAAAATAAAAAATTATTATATAGTAATATATTTTACTTTGATTTTTAATCGTTTTAGGTTTTGCAAATATATTTTAATTAATATCTATCTTATTAATAATAGTTTATTAATCTATTTTATGATCAATAATATAATATCTATCATTAAAATTATTTATATTGAATTTACATGATATTTAATTTTTATGATTATTATAATTAAATATTGTATTAACATTTGAAAAAAAATTAAAAATTATAATATTTTCAATGGTTATAACCTTGAAAATGAGAAAAAATCATAAAAATAAATTTTTTGTTATTTAATTATTTAAATAAAACCTATAAACAACAAAATACCTAAACTCTTAAATTAATAAACTCCTAAACCATGATACTGCTCACCACACACACATAGCGACGGACCACAGTACACACGTGCACATATTCTTGTTCATTTTGGTATAGCATTTAGAGGGGCCAGCAAGTCCTGGAAGCAGCCAGAAATATGGGCCACCAACTTGTAGAGGGCCCCACTAGCAAGCCGGGATGATAACATTCAGACAACTGATGAGATCGAGCAAAGTGGTAGGGAGTAAACCCAGGAGTAGCAAGGAGTGGGTCCTACTAGCCATATGAGGCAGCATAGAGGGCCACCCAATCGTCACCCAATAGGAGTATTAAGAAATCCATGATTAATTGGAGAGCCGGCAATATCCAAAGCATCACCAAGCAGGGCTAGTAAGCAATGGAGTCCATACCAGCCACACGGGAGCGAAAGATTCAAACTTGTAGTTTATGTTTGTCGTCTTATTTGTATTTTAGACTATGTTTGCACCATTTACTTGGAGAGATGGTTCATGACATACTCACACACACAATCTTCTCCGTTCTCTATGTAACATGCAATGAGGGCAACTTGACCCATGAGTATCTCTAAGTGGGAACCACTAATGCATTGTGTATATACACATTAGGCGATGCTACACTCCCGGCAGCAGATGACCCATCTTTATAGCATTTTGTAATTTTACTTGTATACTAGCTTAGTTGTACGCGTAGATATTTAGACTATGAGATGGACCTCATCACACATGCACACCATTGCATGTATATTTTTTGATATTTTGTAGGTGCAACATAAAGCCACTTCATGGAGCGCGAGGAGGAAGTATTCTAACTTAAGATATACACTATTGAGGATCATTAGAGAAAAAGAATGTGGAATTCAGAGGTGAGAATGAATTGAGAAAGTGCCATAGATATGGACTTGTGGAATTATGGGTATTCAGTTTTATATGTATTCCATTGCATAACAATGACATAGGCAAGCGCTTGAAGCTGCATGTCACACACATGCACAATCTTATATTTGCATAGTTTTAATATGGTTAATCATTCAAGTTCCTCCAAAAGGCATGGACAATTCCGAATGGAAAGGATGTAGTGCGCATAATGACTCAATGCCAATTCTGAAGTCCGAGAATGTCAGGTGATTTTAGTTGTATTCGTACGCTTGGAATTTATGGCATTATGTTTTTTTATGTATTTTATGCATAGAATCATTAAGGTGCATAGGATTTGGAGGGCTGGCATAAATTAGTCAGCTTTTTAGTATTTTGTATGTTGTCTGCCTAAATGATAAATAAAGTGTGTATTTTCCAAAAAAAAACAAAAAAAAACCATAAATCCTAAACTTTAATTCCTAAACCTTAAACCATAAACTATAACCCTAATCCATAAACCCTAAATCCTAAATCTCATGTTTTGCACTTTTATAATCAAATGAATAAGTGTTAAATTTAAATTGAAATTCACAACATTTAGGAATGTCACAGATTTATCTTTTTGTATATGTAACACAAAGTCATCACTCAAGGGGTGAGTTATGAATTTAGCCTCTTTCTTACTTTAGATTATTGTAGCATTAGCAATCGTCGTGATTGTATAATTTGTCTCTAGAACACAAAATCATATCGATGAGAATAAGCCATAATTTGTGTCTCTCTATTGAACATATTGTTATGGCACTAAGAATGATCATGAATACATATTTAATCGCCATAATACTGGGTCACAGTATTGGATATGAACATAGCTTGTGCAATTTATCTTTATATTGGAAAGTCATTGCACTAGGAATGATTGTAACTTTGGACATTCCTCTAATGCAAAAGTCATGACCCTAGAAATAGTTAAAGCTCGAGTACTACTCTTTATAACTTTCTATAGCTAAAATTCTTGGGATTGGAAATATCACTATGGCTTTTTCCTTTGATTTGTGACCTCAAGTGTCAATATGCAAGACTAATATTTTGAGCAATGATTAAACCCTTTTATACATTAGAATATGATTCATTTACACCTTTTGGGTATTGTTAGCTTGTATACATAACTCATTTAATATAAAAAGAAATAAATGATACTTTTAAAATCCATGAGGATATGAAAAAAAGGCTTAGACATGCCTATAAAATAAATTTTTTGATTCTTGATTGAAAGAGAGCCCATACTTCTTGCCCTGCTCAAACCACCCTGGGGCTAGTTTGTTCTAATAGGCTACAAGGTGGTTATTTTTTTAGAGGTGAACTATGTTTAAAAAAATTGCTTTGAGTGTGTGCATGAGAGATATTTTAGAAGAAATTAAAATAATCAATATAAATAGCATCCTCTACAACTAGCTATTTCAACACAAAGGGGAACAACGTTGGTATAGTCTATTAGCATATAAGAGTCAAATTACCATTGATAGCCCAATGATTCAACATCAAATATGATGAGACAGAATAGAGATAAAGTAAAAGCTCCTATTATTTTGTTTATAGCTTTAGCAATCATTCTAGAATTTAGAGAGGAACAAAATAAATTATTATAATTATTCAGTATAATTTTAATTTTTATTTTAATTATTTATCAGTTTATATTTATAGAAATATTAATTACAAAATAAATTATTAGTGAGACAGATCTAATTTAAATTAAACTGGAATATCCTATCTAATAAAGATTAAATCTCATTTTATTTTTCATTTTAATTTTAAATATTCAAATTTTATTATTTATTTGTTTATTTTTATATAAATATTAATTACAAAAAAATTATGAGTTACACAAATATAATTTATAAAATTATTTTTAATCAAAATAATATAGATAAACTTTTTAAAAGAAAAAAAAATTTCAAAACAAAAAATTATTATATAGTAATATATTTTGCTTTGCTTCTGAATCATTTTAGGTTTTGTAATTATATTATCAATGATATCTATCTTATTAATAATAGATTATTAATTTATTTTTTGATCATTATTAGAATATTTATCAATAAAATAGTTTATATTTAATTTATATGTTATATAAATATAATGATTATTTTAACTAAATATTGAATTCACATTTGAAAAAAATTTAAAAATTATTATATTTTGAAAGGTTATAACCTTTGAAAATATAAAAAAATAATATAAATAAATATTTTGTTATTTTAATTTTTAGATAAAACCTATAAACCACTAAATGCATACATAGTTAAATCAGTAAACTTCTAATGCCCGTAATACCTAAATACATAAACCATTAAACCGCTATATGCTACTTAATAAATAAGAAATCTAATTTTTATTTCAATTTATTATAATTTTAAATATTCATTTTAATTATTTATTAGTTTATTTTTATATAAATTTTTATTACAAAATAAATTATGAGTGCAACAATTATAATTTAAATAATTTATTTTAAATATATATATATACGCTTATAAAAGAATTAAAAATTTAAAATTAAAAATTATTACCCAATAATATTTTTTACTTTATTTTTGAATCAATTTGGGTTTTGCAAATATTTTTTAATTAATATCTATCTTATTATTAATTGTTTATTTATTTAATATTTGATTATTATTATAATATCTATCAATAAAATTGTTTATATTGAATTTATATGATATATAATTATTAAAATTATTATAAATAAATATTGTATTCGCATTTCAAAAAATTTTAAATATTATTATATTTTCAAAGGTTATAACATATAAAAATGACAAAAAATTATAAATTTTTTTTTGTTATTTTATTCTTTAAATAAAACCTATTAACCTCTAAATGCCTAAAAACATAAATCGCTAAACTCCTAAACGAAAAAACTTCTAAATACTTAAACTATTAAATTGGTATACATTAATAATAAATCATAAATCTAATTTTAATTTTTATTAAGTGTAATTTTAAATTTTTATTTTAATTATTTTTCAGTTTATTTTTATAGAAATATTAATTACAAAATAAATTATTAGTGAGATTGATCTATTTTAAATAATTTAATTTTTATCAAAAAAAAATATATGCTTATAAAAAGAGGCAAAATTTTAAAAACAAAAGTTTATTATGTAATATATTTTATTTTGATTTTGTATCATTTTAGTTTTTGCAATTATATTTTAATTTATATCATTATTATTAATAATAGTTTATTAATTTTTTATTGATCATTATTATAATATCTATTAATAAAATTATTTATATTGAGTTTACATTATATATAATTATTAAGAATATTATTACTAAATATTATATTAACATTTAAAAAAAATAAAAATTATTATATTTTCAAAGGTTATAACCTTCAAAAATTAAAAAAATTCAAAATAAATCAAAAAATTTAATTTTTTATTTTTTTATTCTTTAAATAAAAACTATAAATCACTACAGTCCTAAATACTTAAATCACTAAACCCCAAAACACCTAAATACTTAAACTATTAAAATAGTATATCCTGAATAATAAATAATAAACCTCAATTTTATTTTTATTCATTATAATTTTAAATATTAATTTTAATTATTTATTAGTTTATTTTTATAGAATTATAAATTAAAATTAAATTATGTGGATGACAAATATAATTTAAATAATTTACTAATAATAACAAAAAATATAAACTTATAAAAAGAAGCAAAACATCAAAAAAAAATTTTTACTATTATATTTTACTTTGATTTTGAATAAATTTATGTTTTGCAAATATATTTTAAAAAATATCTATCTTATTAATAATAATTATTAATTTATTTTTTGATCATTAATATAATATCTATCAATATAATTGTTTATATTGAATTAACATGGTATATAATTATTAAGATTATCATAACTAAATATAGGATTCACATATAAAAAAAATTTAAATATTGTTATATTTTCAAAGGTTATAACCTTCAAAAATGAGAAAAAATAACAAAAATAATTTTTTTTATATCATTTTTTAAATAAAACTTATAAACCATTAAATGACTAAATACATAAATCTCTAAACTCCTAAACCTCAAAGCCCCTAAATACCTAAACCTTTAAACTCATAAACCTTAAATATAATTTAAATAATTTATAAAAATATTAATTACAAAATAAATTATGAGTAACAAATATAATTTAAATAATATATTTTTCAACAATAAAATATATAAGCTTATAAAATGTTGCAAAAACTTAAAAAATTATTATTTTTTAGTAATAAATTTTACTTTGATTTTGAATTAATTTAGGTTTTTTAATTATATTTTAATTTATATCTATCATATTAATAATAGTTTATTAATTTATTTTTTGATAATTGATATAATATTATCAATAAAATTGTTTATATTTGGTTTATATTATATATAGTAATAAAATTTATTATTACTAAATATTTTATTCACATTTTTAAAAAATTTTAAAATTATTATATTTTCAAATGTTATGACATTTGAAATGTAAAAAAATATCAAAAATAAATTTTTTGTTATTTCATTATTTAAATAAAAGCTATAAACCATTAAATGCCTAAATACTTAAATCAATAACTTCTAAATCTCGAAAACCCTAAATAGATAAATTTTTTAAACAGGTATATCCTAAATAATAAATAATAAATCTCATTTTTATTTTTTTCATTATAATTTTAAATATTCATTTTAATTATTTATTTGTTTATTTTTATATAAATATTAATTACGAAATAAATTAAAGTTAGACAAATGTAATTTATATAAATCAATTTTCAACAAAAAAATATAGATAAACTTATTAAAAGAAGAAAAAAATAAAAAATAGAAAATTATTATATAGTAATATATTTTATTATGATTCTGAATCATTTTAGGTTTTGTAATTATATTTTGATTGATATCTAACATATTAATAATAGATTATTAATTTATTTTTTGATCATTATTAGAATATTTATCAATAAAAAATATTTATATTTAATTTATATGATATATAGATTTAATAATTATTATAGCAAAATATTGTATTCACTTTTGAAAAAAATTTTAAAATTATTATATTTTCAAAGATTATAACCTTTGAACATGTGAAAAAACAAAAAAAAACTAATTATTTCATTGTTTAAATAAAACATATAAATCACTAAATGCCTAAACACTTAAATCACTAAACTACAAAATTCTGATACCCCTATATAGATAATCATTTAAACGGGTTGCCCCTAAATAATAATTAATAAATCTCATTTTTATTTGTTTTCATTATAATTTAAAAAATTCATTTTGATTGTGTAGTTTTTTATTTATATATATATATTAATTATAAAATAAATTATAAGTTTAAAAATATAATTTATAAAAATTATATTTCATCAAAAAATAGATAAGCTTATATTATCTATCAATAAAAGTGTTTATATTGAATTTATATGATATATAATTATTAATATTATTAAAACTAAATATTTTATTTACATTTCAAAAAATTGTAAATATTATTATATTTTCAAAGGTTATAACCTATGAAAATGATAACAAATTTTAGAAATTTTTTTTATTATTTTATTTTTATATATAAAACCTATAAACCACTAAAAGCATAAAAACATAAATTGCTAAACTCCTAATGAAAAAACCTTTAAATACTTAAACTATTAAACTGGTATACATTAATAATGAATCTTAAATCTCATTTTAATTTTTATTCAGTATAATTTTAAATTTTTATTTTAATTTTTTATCAGTTTATTTTTATAGAAATATTAATGACAAAATAAATTATTAGTGAGACAGATCTAATTTAAGTAAAACCATTATCCCTAAATAATAAATAATAAATCTCATTTTTTTTTCATTATAATTTTAAATATTCATTTTAATTATTTATTTGTTTATTTATATATAAATATTAATTACAAAATAAATTATGAGTTAGACAAATATAATTTATATAAATTATTTTTCATTAAAAAAATATAGATAAACTTATTAAAATAAGAAAAAATTCAAAAACAAAAAATTATTATATTGTAATATATTTTTCTTTGCTTCTGTATCATTTTAAGTTTTATAATTATATTTTAATTAATATCTATCTTATTATTAATGGATTCTTAATTTATTTTTTGATTATTATTAGAATATTTATCAATAAAATTTTTTATATTGAATTTATATAATATATAAATATAATGATTAGTATAACTAAATATTGTATTCACATTTGAAAAAAATTTAAAAATTATTATATTTTCAAAGGTTTTAACCTTTGAAAATATCAAAAAATAATAAAAATAAATTTTTTGTTATTTTATTTTTTAAATAAAACCTATAAACCACTCAAAGCTAGGGGTGCTCATGGGATAGGATGGGATGGGGATTACAAATCTCCAATCCCTTCCCACAGTTCGGAGATTTTTTTTTGAAGATCCAGGCCCGTCCCATAGGTTGAAAATATCGGGATGGGAGGGGACGTAGATCGGGGATTTTAGGTAGGAGAAAATGGTTCCGGGACGCAACAAAATTCGCACATTTTTTTCAATTTATTTTCTTCAAACCAGCCAAGGTAGTTCATGTCAAAACCTTTTGTTGTATCATTTATCATTCCTTAGTTATGTATCTTTCAAACTCAAATTGGGCCAATTTTGTTTTGTCATATAGGATGAATATCACAAACGAGTTCCATTACCTTTTCAAAAGCTTTGATGTGCAGAAAAGGATAGAAATGTTAAATAGAATGAGACCAAGTTGTGTGCTTAATTTGGTTCTTTGTATTTTCACAAGTTGGCTTTGTTCAGCCAAGTTAAAGTTAACCATAATAGCAATACTACATTTTTTTAACAATTACTTAAAATATTAAGAATAGCTAAAGATGACCACAAACATTGGTAGCAGCAATTACAACTTAAGTAATTGCTAAAATTAGGCAGTTAATATAACAAAAAAAATTCAACTAATAACAACCATTATAATAATCATTTCAAAGGTCCATCCCGAAACAGCAACGAAAATCCAAACCCAATTAATTATCTCTTCTACAACTCCTTCCTTTTCTTCCTCCACTGTAGAAGGACAACTAGATTTGAAAACGTGTTAATCATGTAGACATAAATTTATAAGATGAAAGAGTAATAAAAAAACAAAATATTACCTTATAAAATTTAATACACCCATTCCAAATTTAGTTGGCCAACTATAGTTGGAAAAATATTTGGATTTTGTGACCCCTCTGAGAATTGTAATTGAACCATATTTTTATTAAATTGAATGAATAAAATAAGTGAAAGTGAAATTAAAATTTACAAGATTTGTATACTAACTTGATTCATTATCATCAAGGTCTTGAACTAATTCTTCAATTTCAATAGATTTGTTTGAGCTTATCAACCAATCTTGTAGACATATGAGAACTTCAGCTATAATAGGTGTTAAAGAACTCCTAAATTTATCTAAAGTTCTTCCCCTAGTGCTAAATATAGATTGTAGTCCAGAGTAGATGCTTGGATAGCAAATACATCCCTTTCTACATTTTTCAAAGAAGGATACCTAACCTCATTTACCTTCCACCAGTTTAGAAGATCAAATCAATTCTATTTTTTTCAAGTTCGTCGTCCAAGTACCTATCCAACTCTTCCAAAGCTGCAACTTCTTGTTCTGTCTCCAATTCAACAAAAAAAATCATCAACATAAGTATCACTACCATCAAAGAAATCATGATTTTTCTTCAACACAATAGAAGAAAAATCATCTTCTTTTGATTCATCTTCATTTAAATCTTGATAATCATCCATCATCTCATCTAAAGCATTCATAACATTTTTCACCAATTTTTTAGCCAATTCCTCTCCATAATGCTTAGTGTACTTAACTTTGAGATATTTGAGCTTATATCTAGGATCCAATACTTCTGCTACAAAAAGCATTATATTTGTTGACCGAAGAGAACCCCAATATTTGTTGAATTTATCCCTCATTTTCATACTCATTTCAGACACCATTGTATCTCTACTATTTACACAAAGCTCAATTTTTTTCAAAATTCGAATAATCTGAGGAAAATAAATACTAGACGTAGAATATTATGAGCCAGAAAATTTACAAGTTACCTCATAAAAAGTTTTCAAGAAATGAGCCAAAATTATGGCTTTTGTTTAGTCCCTCTCAGTTGGAACATCTGAACCAAACTCCTTCAAAAAGCTTTTGTCTTTGTCCTCCAACTTATCAAATTCTTTTTGATATTTTATATCAGTTCGTAGCATCAAATAAGTTGAATTCCATCTTGTAGGATAATCTAATTGCAATGAAGATACATATGTCAAGTTTGCTTCTTCAACACATAACTTAAACATATATAATCTGTTAGGACTACTCCTCACATATTTTACCACACCTCTAATTATTTGAATAGCACCCTCAACTACTACAATGCCATCTCTGACAATTAAGTTTAGGATATGAACACAACATCTCATATGAAAATGCTCGCCTATCAAAGGTACAACACTTTTCTTCATAAGCCTTTTTTTCAATTGTTCAACTGCAACATCATTATTTGATGCATTGTCAACAGTAATGCACATCAACTTTCTGAAACCCCATTCATTCATGGAAAACTCAATAGCATTTCTAATATTAACTCCAGAATGACTTTTAATTTCACAAAAGTTCAAAAGCCTTTTATGCATATTCCATTGAGAATCAATGAAATGAACAGTCAAACATATATAAGACAAATTTTGAATGCTAGTCCAAGTGTCGGTAGTCAATTAAACTCTACAATAATGAGTTGATATGCTATCAAATAATTTCTTCTTTTCCTTAACAAACAAAGGAAAACAATCCCTCAACACAAAGTGCCTAGATGGAATTTTAAATTGAGGCGCACTAACTTCACAAAACTCATTAAACTCATCCCTCTCAACAAAACAAAAGGCAATTCATCTTTTATGATCATTTTCACCAAAGCCTCCCTATCTAGATGTTGATAAAATTCCAACAAGTTAATTTGTTATCCTGAGAACTAGTACCTTTAGTGAAACTCAACAAAGATTTTGTCTTGTCTTTACCTTTGTGAACTTGTATTAATTCTTTTTTTGTGGGGAAATTTTTTACAAGTCTCTCTCAAGTATTTCGATAAACCCGAAATACCTTGATCACTTTTTGCCAAATATTCTTTCCTGAACCATATACAAGCTGCCCTACCAATTTTATTACCCTCTGAATCAACTAATATCTCATAAGTTTCCCAAATAGCAGACTTATACTTTTTATTAGCTTGAGGTTCAGATGTACCTTGACTTTCTTTTACAATTGGAATTGAAGAACCTACCGTAACAATAGGAGGGTTCGTAAAAGGATGATGATTTGATTTACCAGTACTTTGATCATTTGAATTGTGATCATCTTCAATTTATTGTATTTTTTATTTACCCCTGGATTGTGTCATCTTCATTGCCATTAATTAATATGATATGTTAATCATAAATACATATAAATATTTCAAATAAGCAAGCTCTAGAAAACTGACTGTAACACATTCAGCCCACTCATTCAGCTTAACCACAACACCACAACCAATACTCAACAAAACTGATTGAGACACATAATAAAAATAATTAATCACTCAATTCTCGTCAGAAAAAAAAACCAAAAGGCTGGTAGCATCTGGGATGGTGAAGGTAACCAGAAGTGCGACGGATAAGGGCTGGACCTAACTAAACATGGCTGGAACGGCATGAGGTGTCCTAGTACTCGTCTGAACAGCAATAGTTACGTCGGAATTGGATGGGCAGTAGCTGAATTGGTGGCATCTTCATGTTATATATATATATATATATATACATATTCCTGGTTCTAGTATCGAATTTTTAGGATGGGACGGTTCTCGGGATTGATATTGCTTAAGATCCAGAACCATCCCAAATGAAAAAATACGTGACAGAACGAGACAGGAAAAGTCAAAGTCAACGGATTTTTCTCAGTCTCGATTCTTTCGGGACAAGTCTTCGGGTCGGGTCATGAATCTATGAGTCCCGTGAGTAGCCCTACTAAATCCAAATATAGTTAAATCACTAAACTCTTAAATCCCGTAATGCCTAAATACATAAACCATTAAACCGCTAAATACTACATAATAATTAATAAATCTATTTTTAATTGCTATTTATTATATTTTTTTATATTTATTTTAATTATTTATTAGTGTATTTATTTAGAAATATTTATTACAAAATAAATTATGAGTGGGACAAATATAATTCAAATAATATATTATTTATCTAATAAAAATATACGCTTATAAAAGAAGTATGAATTTAAAAATTAAAAATTATTATCAAGTAATATAAGTATAATTTTGAATCAATTTGGGTTTTGTAAATATTTTTTAATTAATATCTATCTTTATATTAATAGTTTATAAATTTAATTTTTGATCATTATTATAATATCTATCAATAAAATTATTTATATTAAATTTATATGATATATAATTATTAATATTATTATAATAAAATATTGTATTAAAATTTCAAAAATTATTAAAAATTATTTTATTTTCAAAAGTTATATAACCAATGAAAATGATAAAAAATTATAGAAATTTTTTTTGTTATTTTATTTTTTTAAATAAAACCTATAAACCACTAAAAGCCTAAAAACATAAATCGCTTAACTTTTAATGATAAAACCTCTAAATACTAAAATCATTAAACTGGTATACATTAATAATAAATCATAAATCACATTTTAATTTTTATTTAGTATAATTTTAAATTTTCATTTTAATTATTTATCAATTTATTTTATAGAAATATTAATTACAAAATAAAATATTAGTGAGACAGATCTAATTTAAATTAAACCAGTATCCCTAAATAATAAATAATAAATCTCATTTTTTTAATTATAATTTTAAATAATCATTTTAATTATTTTTTTGTTTATTTATATATAAAGATTAATTACAAAATAAATTGGGTTAGACAAATATAATTTGTAAATTATTTTTCATCAAAAAATTATTGATAAACTTTAAAAAAAAATTTCAAAACAAAAAATTATTATATAGTAATATATTTTGCTTTTCTTCTGAATCATTTTAGGTTTTGTAATTATATTTTAATTGATATCTATCTTATTAATAATAGATTATTAATTTATTTTTTTATCATTATTAGAATATTTATCAATAAAAATGTTTATATTGAATTTATATAATATATAAATATAATGATTATTATAACTAAATATTGTATTCACATTTAACAAAAATTTAAAAATTATATTATTTTCAAAGGTTATAACCTTTGAAAATATCAAAAAATAATAAAAATAAATTTTTTATTATTTTATTTTTTTAATAAAACCTATAAACCACTAAATGCATACACTATTAAATCAGTAAACTCTTAAACCTCATAATGCCTAAATACATAAACCATTAAACCGCTATAAATAATTAATAATTAATAAATCCAATTTTTATTTCTATTTATTATAATTTTAAATATTCATTTTAATTATTTTTTAGTTTATTTTTATAGAAAGATTTATTACAAATTAAATTATGAGAGCTACATATATATTTTAATTAATTTATTTTTAATCAAATAAAATATGCTTATAAAAGGAGTAAAAATTTAAAAATTAAAAATTATTATCCAGTAATATATTTTACTTTAATTTTGAATCAATTTGGCTTTTATAAATATTTTTTATTTTAATATCAATCTTTTTATTAATAGTTTATTAATTTAAATTTGATCATTATTATATATCTATCAATAAAATTGTTTATATTGAATTTATATCATATATAATTATTAATATTATTATAACTAAATATTGTATTCACATTTCAAAAAATTTTAAATATTATTATATTTTCAAAGGTTATAACCTATGAAAATGAGAAAAAAATTACAAATTTTTTTTTTGTTATTTTATTATTTAAATAAAACCTATAAACCACTAAATGCCTAAAAACATAAATTGATAAACTCCTAAACGAGAAAACCATTAAATACTTAAATTATTAAACATGTGTACATTTATTAAATATATTTTTAAATTTTTATTTTAATTATTTATTAGTTTATTTTTATAAAAATATTAATTACAAAATAAATTATTAGTGAGGCAGATCTAATTTAAATAAATTTTTTTTCATCAAAAAAAATATATATTCTTATAAAAAGAGTCAACATTTTAAAAACAAAAATTTATTATTTAGTAATATATTTTATTTTTTTTGAATCATTTTAGATTTTGCAATTATATTTTAATTTATATCATTCTTATTAATAATAGTTTATTAATTTTTTATTGATCATTATTATAATATCTATTTATAAAATTATTTATATTGAGTTTACATTATATATAAATATTAAGAATATTATAACTAAATATTATATTAACATTTAAAAAAATCAAAAATTATTATATTTTCAAAGGTTATAAACTTCAAAAATTAAAAAAAATCAAAAAATTTGATTTTTTATTTTTTCATTCTTTATATAAAAACTATAAATCACTAAAGGCCTAAACACTTAAATCACTAAACCCCAAAACACCTAAATACTTAAACCATTAAACTTGTTTATCCTAAATAATAAATAATAAATCTCTATTTTATTTGTATTCATTATAGTTTTAAATATTCATTTTAATTATTTATTAGTTTATTTTTATAGAATTATAAATTATAAATAAATTATGAGGAAGACAAATATAATTTAAATAATTTACTTTTAATTAAAAAAATATAAACTTATAAAAAAAAGCAAAACATCAAAGAAAGTATTATTTTGTAATATATTTTACTTTGATTTTGATTAAATTTACGTTTTGCAAATATATTTAAAATAATATCTATCTTATTTATAATAGTTTTATAATTTATTTTTTGATCATTAATATAATATCTATCAATATAATTGTTTATATTGAATTTATATGAATTATAATTATTAATATTATCAAAACTAAATATAGTATTCCCATTTAAAAAATTTTTAAAAATTGTTATATTTTGAAAGGTTATAACCTTATAAAATGTGAAAAAATAACAAAAAATGAATTTTTTGTTATATCATTGTTTAAATAAAACTTATAAACCATTAAATGCCTAAACACATAAATCTCTCAACATTTAAACCCCGAAGCCCCTAAATACTTAAACCTTTGAACTCGTATACCTTAAATATAATTTAAATAATATATTGAAATATTAATTACAAAATAAATTATGAGTGATACCAATATAATTTAAATAATTTTTTTTCATCAAAAAAATATATAAGCTTATAAAAAGAAGTAAAAACTAAAAAACAAAAATTATTATTTAGTAATAAATTTAACATTGTTTTTGAATCATATTAGGTTTTTAAATTATATTTTAATTTATATCTATCATATTAAATAATAACATATTAATTTATTTTTTGATAATTGATATCATATCTATCAATAAAATTATTTATATTTAGTTTATATTATATATAATTATAATGATTATTATTACTAAATATTGTATTCACATTTTTAAAAAATTTAAAATTATTATATTTTCAAAGGTTATATAAACTTTGAAAATGTGAAAAAATATCAATAATATTTTTTATGTTATTTCATTGTTTAAATAAAACTTATAAACTACTAAATGCCGAAAAATATAAAACACTAAACTCCTAAACGACAAGACCTCTAAATACTTAAACTTTTAAACTGGTAAACATTAATAATAATTCATAAATCTCATTTTATTTTTTATTCAGTATAATTTTAAATTTTGATTTTAAATATTTATCAGTTTATTTTTATAGAAATATTAATTACAAAATAAATTATTAGTGAGACTGATCTAATTTAAATTAAAAGTGTATCCCTAAATAATAAATAATAAATCTCATTTTTTAATTATAATTTTAAATATTCATTTTAATTATTTATTTGTTTATTTATATAGATATTAAATAGAAAATAAATTGAGCCAGACAAAAATAATTTATATAAATTATTTTTCATCAAAAAATTATAGATAAACTTTTTAAAAGAAAAAAAAATTTCAAAACAAAAAATTATTTTCTAGTAATATATTTTGCTTTTCTTTTGAATCATTTTAGGTTTTGTAATTATATTTTAATTGATATCTATCTTATTAATAATATATTATTAATTTATTTTTTGATCATTATTAGAATATTTATCAATAAATTATTTATATTGAATTTACATGATATATAATTATAAAGATTATTATAACTAAATATTATATTTACATTTGAAAATAATTTAAAAATTATTATATTTTTAAAGGTTATCAACTTTGAAAATGAGATAAAATCACAAAAATAAATTTTTTGTTATTTTATTGTTTATATAAAACGTATAAACTACTAAATGCCTAAATGCATAAATCATTAAATTCCTAAACCCCAAAACCACAAAAACCTTAAATACTTAAACATTTAAACCATCTTTAAAGGTTTAAGTATTTATAAATAATATATAAATATCTATCAATAAATAATAGTTTATTAATTTATTTTTTGATCATTGTTATATTTATATTTAGTTTATTAATATCTATCAATAAAATTGTTTAATTTTAATTTACATGATATATATTTATTAAGTTTATTATAACTAAATATTGTATTCACATTTGAAAAAAATTTAAAAATTATTATATTTATAAAGGTTATAAACTTCAAAATTGATAAAAAATTTGTAAAATAATTTTTTTGTTATTTCATTATTTAAATAAAACATATAAACTACTAAATGCCTAACACTTAAATCACTAAACTCCTAAATACCTAAGTACTTAAACCATTAAACTGGTATACCCTAAATAATTAATCATAAATCTCATTTTTATTTGTATTCATTATAATTTTAATATTCATTTTAATTATTTATATAATTTATTTTATAGAAATATTAATTGCAAAATAAAATTATGAATTAGGCAAATATAATTTAAATAATTTATCTTCACCAAAAAATTTTATAAGCATATAAAAAGAATCAAAAATTTTAAAATAAAAAATAATCATTTAGTTATATATTTTACTTTGATTTTGAATCGTTTTAGGTTTTGCAAATAAATTTTAATTAATATCTATCTTTTTAATAATAGTTTATTAATCTATTTTATGATCAGTATTATGATATCAATCAATAAAATTATTTATATTGAATTTACATGATATTTAATTTTTATGATTATTATAATTAAATATTGTATTAACCTTTGAAAAAAAATTAAAAATTATCATATTTTCAATGGTTATAACCTTGAAAATGAGAAAAAATCATAAAAATAATTTTATTGTTATTTAATTATTTAAATAAAACCTATAAACCACAAAATACCTAAATACTTAAATTACTAAGCTCATAAACCCTGATACTACTGCACCACACACACATAGCGACGGACCATAGTACACACGTGCACATATAATGGTCCATTTTGGTGTAGCATTTAGTGGGGCCAGCAAGTCCTGGAAGTAGCCAGAAGTATGGGCCACCATCTTGTAGAGGGCCCCACTAGCAAGCTGGGATGATAACATTCAGACAACCGACGAGACCCAACAAAGTGGTTGGGAGTAAACCCAGGAGTAGATAGCAGTGGGTCCCACTAGCCCTATCAGGCAGCATAGTTGGCTACCCAACCATCGCCCAATAGGAGTAGCAGGTAATACATGATTAATTGGAGAGCGGCCAAAATCTGAATGCATCACCAAGCAGGGCCAGTAAGCAATGGAGTCCAGACCAGCCATACGGGACCGAAAGATTCAAACTTGTAGTTTATGTTTGTAGTCTTATTTGGATATTTGGACTTTGTATGCACCATTGTACTTGTAGAGATGGATCATGACATACTCACACACATGATATTGTCTATTCTCTATGTAGCATGCAATGAGGGCAACTGGACCCATGAGTATCTCTAAGTGGGGCTCACTATTGCATTTTTTAAATACACATTAGATGATGCTACACTCTAGAGAGCAGAAGACCGATCTTTATAGCATTTTGTAATTTTACTTGTATTCGTATGCTTGGAATTATTAGGCATTATGTTTTTATTGTATTTTATGCATAGAATCATTATGGTGCATAGGATTTTGTGGGCTGGCCTAAATTAGTCATCTTTTTAGTCTCTTGTAAGTCGTATGCCGAAATGATAAATAAAGTGTGTATTTTCCAAAAAAAAAACAAAAAAAACCATAAATCCTAAACTTTAAATCCTAAACCATAAACCATAAACTATAACCCTAACCCATAAACCCTAAATTGTAAATCTCATGTTTTGCACTTTTATAATCAAATGACTAAGTGTTAAATTTAAATTGAAATTCACAACTTTTAGGAATGTCACGAATTTATCATTTTGTATATGTAACACAAAGTCATGACTCAAGGGGTGAGTTATGATTTCAGTCTCTTTCTTGCTTTAGATTATTGTAGCATTAGCAATGGTCATGATTGTATATTTTGTCTCTAGAACACAAAATCATATCGATGAGAATATGCCATAACTTGTGTCTCTCTATTGAACATATTGGTATGACACTAAGAATGATCATGAATACATATTTAATCACTATAATACTGGGTCAAGTATTGTATATGACCATAGCTTCTGCATTTTATCTTTATATTGCAAAGTCATTGCACTAGGAATGATTATAACTTTGGACATTCCTGAAGAGCAAAAGTCATGACCATAGAAATTGTTAAAGCTCGAGTACTACTCTTTATAAGTTTTTATAGCTAAAATTCTTGGGATTGGAAATATCACAATGGCTTTTTCCTTTGATTTGTGACCTCAAGTGTCAATATGCAAGACTAATATTTTGAGAAATGATTAAAACCTTTTATACATTTGAATATGATTCATTTACACCTTTTTGGGTATTATGAGCATGTATACATAACTCATTTAATATAAAAATAAAGAAATGATATTTTTCATATCCATGAGGATATAAAAAAAAGGCTTAGACATGCCAATAAAATAAATTTTTTGATTCTTGATTGAAAGAGAGCCCATACTTCCTGCCCTGCTCAAACCACCAAGGGGCTAGTTTGTTATAATAGGCTACAAGGTGGTTATTTTTTTAGAGGTGAACTATGTTTTAAAAAAATTGCTTTGAGTGTGTGCATGAGACATATTTTAGAAGAAATTACAATAATCAATATAAATAGCATCCTCGACAACTAGCTATTTCAACACATTGGGGTACAACTTTGGTTTAGTCTGTTAGCATACATGAGTCAAATTACCTTTGATAGCCCAGTGATTCAACATCAAATTTGATGAGACATAATAGAGATAAAGTAAAAGCTCCTATTATTTTGGTTAGAGATTTAGCAATCTTTCTAGAGTTAAGTGAGAAACAAAATAAATTATTTTAATTATTCAGTATAATTTTAATTTTTATTTTTATTAATTATCAGTTTATTTTTATAGAAATATTAATTACGAAATAAATTATTAGTGAAACAGATCTAATTTAAATTTAACTGGTATATCCTAAATAATAAAGAATAAATCTCATTTTTTTTTCATTTTAATTTTAAATATTCAAATTTAATTATTAATTTGTTAATTTTTATATAAATATTAATTACAAAATAAATTATGAGTTACACAAATATAATTTATATAAATTATTTTTCATCAAAATAATATGGATAAACTCTTTAAAAGAAAAAAAATTTTCAAAACAAAAAATTATTATATAGTAATATATTTTGCTTTGCTTCTGAATCATTTTAGGTTTTGTAATTATATTATAATTGATATCTATCTTATTAATAATAGATTTTTAATTAATATTTTGATCATTATTAGAATATTTATCAATAAAATAGTTTATATTGAATTTATATGATATATAAATATAATGATTATTATAACTAAATATTGAATTCACTTTTGAAAAAAATTTAAAAATTATTATATTTTCTAAGGTTATAACCTTTGAAAATATCAAAAAATAATAAAAGTAAATTTAATGTTTTTTAATTTATAAAATAAAACCTATAAACTACTAAATGCATACACAGTTATAAAAGTAAACTCCTAGACCCCATAATGCCTAAATATAATAACCATTAAACCGATATATAATACATAATAAATAATAATTCTAATTTTTATTTTCATTTGTTATAATTTTAAATATTCATTTTAATTATTTATTAGTTTATTTTTATAGAAATATTTATAACAAAATAAATTATGAGTGCGACAAATATAATTTAAATAATTTATTTTTAATGAAATAATATATATGCGCAAATAAAAGAAGTAAGAATTTAAAAATTTAAAAATTTAAAAATTTAAAAATTTAAAAATTTAAAATTATTATCCAGTAATATATTTTACATTAATTTTGAATCAATTTGGGTTTTGTAAATATTTTTTAATTTATATCTATCTTATTATTAATAGTTTATTAATTTAATTTTTGATCATTATTATAATATCTATCAATAAAATTGTTTATATTGAATTTATATGATATATAATTATTAATATTATTATAAATAAAATATTATATTTACATTTTAAAAAATTTTAAATATTATTATATTTTCATAGGTTATAACATATGAAAATGAGAAAAAATTATAAAATTTTATTTATTATTTATTGTTTAAAAAAACATATAAACCACTAAATGCCTAAAAACATAAATTGCTAAATTTTCAAATGATAAAACATCTAAATACTTAAACCATTAAACTTGTATACATTAATAATAAATTATAAATCTCATTTTAATTTTTATTCAGTATAATTTAAAATTTTTATTTTAATTATTTATCATTTTATTTTTATAAAAATATTAATTACAAAATAAAGTATTAGTGAGACAGATATAATTAAAATTAAACTGGTATACCCTAAATAATAATTAATAAATCTCATTTTTTTTTCATTATAATTTTAAATATTCATTTTAATTATTTATTTGTTTATTTGTATAAAAATATTAATTACAAAATAATTATGAGTTAGACAAATATAATTTATATAAATTATGAGTTAGAAAAATAAATTAGTGAGACAGATATAGATAAACATTTTAAAATAAAAAAAAATTTAAACAAAAACATATTATATAATAATATATTTTGCTTTGATTTTGAATTATATTAGGTTTTGTAATTATATTTTAATTGATATCTATCTTATAAATAATAGATTATTTACTAATTTTTTGATCATTATTAAAATATTTATCAATTAAATTGGTTATATTGAATTTATATGATATATAAATATAATGATTATTATAACTAAATATTGTATTCACTTTTGAAAAAAATGTAAAATTATTATATTTTCAAAGGTTACATTAAAAAATGAGAAAAAATAATAAAAATAAATTTTTTGTTATTTCATTTTTTAAATAAAACATATAGATCATTAAATGCTTACTTACTTAAATCAGTAAGTTCATAAATCCCGAAACCCCTAAATACATAAACCTTTTAATATCTATATTCTACTTATTAAATAATAAATCTCATTTATATTTCTATTTATTATAATTTTAAATATTCATTATAATTATTTATAGTTTAATTTTATAGAAAAATTAATTACTAAATAAATTTTGAGTGAAACAAATATTATTTAAATAATTTATTTTAATAAAAAAAATATAAGCTGATAAAAAAAAGGAAAATTTTAAAAATTAAATAATTATAATGATTATTATTACTAAATATTGTATTCACATTTTTAAAAAATTTTAAAATTATTATATTTTCAAAGGTTATAACCTTAGAAAATGTGGAAAAAAATCAAAAATAATTTTTTGTTATTTCATTGTTTAAATAAAACCTATAGACCACTAAATATCTAAAAACATAAATCGCTAAAGTCATAAACGAAAAAACCTCAAAATACTTAAAATATTAAACTGGTATACATTAATAATAATTCATAAATCTCATTTTAATTTTTATTCAGTATAATTTTAAATTTTTATTTTAATTATTTATAAGTTTATTTTTATGAAAATATTAATTACAAAATAAATTATTAGTGAGACAGATCTAATTTAAATTAGACTGGTATACCTAAAATAATAACGAATAAATCTCAATATATTTTCTTTCATTATAATTTTAAATATTCATTTTAATTATTTATTAGTTTATTTTTATATAAATATTAATTAAAAAATAAATTATGAGTTAGACAAATATAAAATATATAAATTAATTTTCATCAAAAAAATATGGATAAACTTTTTAAAAGAAAAAAAAAATTCAAAACAACAAATTATTATATATTAATATATTTTGATTTCTTCTGCATCATTTTAGGTTTTTTTATTATATTTTAATTGATATCTATCTTATTAATAATAGATTATTAATTTATTTTTTGATCATTTTTAGAATATTTATCAATAATATTGTTTATATTGAATTTATATGATATATAAATATAATGATTATTATAACTAAATTTTGAATTCACTTTTGAAAAAAATTTAAAAATTATTATATTTTGAATTGTTATACCCTTTGAAAATATCAAAAAATAATAAAATTAAATATTTCGTTATTTTAATTTTTAAATAAAACCTATAATGCTAGGGGTGCTCATGGGACGGGATGCGATCGGGATTACAAATCTCCAGTCCTTTCCCACAATTCGAAGATTTTTTTTTGAAGATCCACACCAGTCCCATAGGTTCAAAATATCGGGATTGGACGGGATGGAGATCAGGGATTTTGGGTAGGATAAAATGGTTCTGGGACGTAATGGAGTTCTGACATTTTTTTCAATTTATTTTATTCAAATCGGCCAAGTTAGTTCATGTCGAACCCTTTTGTTGTACCATTTATCATTCCTTATTTATGTATCTTTCAAACTCAAATTGGGCCAATTTTGTTTTGTCAAATAGGCTGAATACCACAAATGAGTTCCATTACCTTGTCAAAAGCTTTGATGTGTAGAAAAGGATAGAAATGTTAAATAGAATGGGACGAAGTTGTGTGCTTAATTTGGTTCTTTGTTTTTTCACAAGTTAGCTTTGTTCAGCCGAGTGAAAGTTAACCATAATAGCAATACTACATTTTTTAAACAATTACTTAAAATATTAAGGAATAGCTAAAGATGACCACAAACATTGGTAGCAACAATTACTACTTAAGTAATTGCTAAAATTAGGTAGCTTAATATAACAAAAAAAATACAACTAATAACATCCATGATAATAATTATTTCAAAAGTCCGTCCCGCAACATCAACGAAATCCAAACCCAATTAATTATCTCTTTTATACACCTCCCTTTTCTTCCTCCACTGTAGAAGGACAACCAGAGATGAAAACGTGTTAATCATGTAGACATAAATTTATAAGATGAAAGAGTAATAAAAAAACAAAATATTACCTTTTAAAATTTAATACACCCATTCGAAATTTAGTTGGCCAACTATAGTTGGAAGAATATTTGGGTCTTGTGACTCCTCTAAAAATTTTAATTGAACCTTATTTTTATTAAATTGAATGAATAAAATAAGTAAAAGTGAAATTAAAATTTACAAGATTTGTATACTAACCTGATTCATTATCATCATGGTCTTGAACTAATTCTTCAATTTCAATAGGTTTGTTTGAGCTTATCAACCATTTTTGTAGACATATGAGAACTTTAGCTGTAATAGGTGTTAAAGAACTCCTAATTTTATCTAAAGTTCTTTCCCTAGTGCTAAATGTAGATTCGTAGGCCACAGTAGATGCTTGGATAGCCAATACATCCCTTGCTACATTTTCCAAAGAAGGATACATAACCTCATTTACCTTCCACCAGTTTAGAAGATCAAAATCAATTCTATTTTTTTCAAGTTTTTCCTCCAAGTACCTATCCAACTCTTCCAAAGCTGCAAATTCTTGTTCTTTCTCCAATTCAACAAAAAAAATCATCAATATAAGTATCACTACCATCAAAGAAATCATCATTTTTCTTCAACACAGTAGAAGAGAAATCATCTTCTTTTGATCATCTTCATTTAAATCTTTATAATCATCCATCATCTCATTTAAAGCATTTATAATCTTTTTCACCAAATTTTTAGCCATTTCCTCTTTATAATGCTAAGTGTACTTAACCTTAAGATATTTGAGCTTATATCTAGGATCCAACACTACTGCTACAAAGAGAATAATATTTGTTGATTGAAGAGAACCCCAATATTTGTTGAATTTATGCCTCATTTTCATACCCATTTCAGACACCATTGTTTCTCTACTATTTTCACAAAGCTCGATTTTTTTATCAAAATTCGAATAATCTTATGAAAATAAATACTAGAGGTAGAATATTATGAGCCAGAAAATTCACAAGTTACCTCATAAAAAGTTTTCAAGAAATGAGACAAAATTTTGGCGTTTGTTTAGTCTCTCTCAGTTGAAATGTTTGAACCAAACTCCTTCAAAAACCTTTTGTCTTTGTCCTCCAACTTATCAAATTCTTTTTGATATTTTATATCAGTTTGTAGCATCAAATAAGTTGAATTCCATCTTTTAGGACAATCTAATTGCAATGAATATCTTTATGTCATGTTTGCTTCTTCAACACATAACTTATACATATCTAATCTTTTAGGACTGCTCCATACATATTTCACCACACCTCTAATTTTTTGAATAGCACCCTAAACTACTGCAATGTCATCTTTGACAATTAAGTTTAGGATATGAGCACAACATCTCATATGAAAATGCTCTCCTCTCAAAGGTACAACACTTTTCTTCACAAGCCTTTTTTTCAATTATTCAACTGCAACATCATTATTTTAAGCATTGTCAACAGTAATGCTCATCAACTTTCTCAAACCCCATTCATTCATGAAAAACTCAATAGCATTTCTAATATTAACTCCAGAATGACTTTTAATTACACAAATGTTCAAAAGCCTTTTATGCATATTCTATTGAGAATCAATGAAATGAACAGTCAATCATATATAAGACAAATTTTGAATGCTAGTCCAACTGTTGGTAGTCAATGAAACTCTACAACAATGAGATGATATGCTACCAAATAATTTCTTCTTTTCCTTCACAAACAAAGAAAAACAATCCCTCAACATAGAGTGCCTAGATGGAATTTTAAATTGAGGCACACTAACTTCACAAAACTCCTTAAACTCATCCCTCTCAACAAAACAAAAAGGCAATTCATCTTTTATGATCATTTTTACCAAAGCCTCCCTAACTAGATGTTGATAAAATTCCAACAAGTTAATTTGTTATCCTCTGAACTAATACCATTAGTGAAACTCAACAAAGATTTTGACTTGTCTTTACCTTTGTGAACATCTATTAATTCTTATTTTGTGTGGAAATTTTTTACAAGTCTCTCTCAAGTATTTCTATAAACCTGAAATACCATGATCACTTTTTGCCAAATATTCTTTCCAACACCATATACAAGCTATCCTACCAGTTTCATTTCCCTCTGTATCAACTAATATCTCATAAGTTTCCCAAATAGTAGACTTAAACTTTTTATGAGTGTGAGGTTCAGATGTACCTTGTCTTTCTTTTACAATTGGAATTGAAGAACCTACCGTAACAATCGAAGGGTTCATGAAAGAATGATGATTGGATTTACCAGTACTTTGATCATTTGAGATGTGATCATCTTCAATTTATTGTATTTTTTGTTTTCTGCTGGATTGTGCCATCTTCATTGCCATTAATTAATATGATATGTTAAAAATAAATACATATAAATATTTCAAACAAGCAAGCTATACAAAATTGACTGTAACACATTCAGCCTATTATTCGGTCCAACCACAACACCATAACCAATACTCAACAAAACTGACTGAGACACATAATAATAATAATTAATCACTAAATTCACGTCAGAAAAGCAAAACAAAAGGCTGGAGGCATCTGAGACATGGTGGAGGCAACCAGAAGTGCGACGGACAAGGGCTGGACCTAATTGAACATGGCTTGAATGGCGTGAGGTGGCCTTGAACTCGTCCGAACAGCAATAGGTGCATCGGAATTGGATGGGCAGTAGTGGAATTGGTGGCATCTTCAAGATATATATATATATATATATTATTGGTTCTAGTATCAGTTTTTTAGGATGGTACGATTCTCGGGATGGATATTGCTTAAGATCCGGAACCATCCCAAAAGAAAAAATACGTGACTGAACGGGACAGGAAAAGTCAAAGTAAATGGATTTTCTCAATCCCGATTCTTTCGGGACAAGACATCGTGTTGGGTCACGAATTTTCAAGTCCCATGAGGAGCCCTACTAGATGCGAACAAAGTTAAATTGGTAAACTCCAAAATCCTACAATGCCTAAATACATAAACCATTAAACCGCTATATACTACTTAATAATTAATAAATCTAATTTTTATTTCTATTTATTATAATTTTAAATATTCATTTAATTATTTATTAGTTTATTTTTATATAACTATTTATTACAAATAAAATTATTAGAGCGACATATATATTTTAATTAATTTATTTTTAATCAAAAAAAATATGCTTATAAAAGAAGTAAAAATTTAATAATTAAAAATTATTATCCAGTAATATATTTTACTTTAATTTTGAATCAATTTGGCTTTTGTAAATTTTTTTTTAATTAATATCAATCTTTTTATTAATAGTTTATTAATTTAAATTTTGATCATTATTATATTATCTACCAATAAAATTGTTTATATTGAATTTATATGATATATAATTATTAATATTATTATAACTAAATATTGTATTCATATTTCATAAAATTTAAAATATTTTTATATTTTCAAAGGTTATAATCTTAAACAATGAGAAAGAATACAAAAAATAAATTTTTTGTTATTTCTTTTTAAAATAAAACTTATAGACCACTAAATGTTTACTTACTTAAATCAGTAGCTCATAAAACCCGAAACCCCTAAATACATAAACCTTATAATGGCTGTATACTACTTAATAAATAATAAATCTCATTTTTATTTCTATTTATTATAATTTTAAATATTCATTTTAATTATTTATATTTTAATTTTTTAGAAAAATTAATTACAAAATAAAATTCGAGTGTGACAGATATTATTTAAATAATTTATTTTTAATCATAAAAAAATATAAGCTTATAAAAAGATGGAAAATTTTAAAAATTAAATATTATTATTTAGTAATATATTTTTATTTGATTTTGAATCATTTTGTGTTATGTAAATATATTTTAATTAATATTTATATTATTAATAAAAGTTTATTAATTGAATTTTTGATCATTATTATAATATCTATCATTAAAATTATTTATATTGAATTTATATGATATATAATTAATAAGATTAATATAATTATACATGGTATTCACATTTCAAAAGATTTTAAAAATTATTTTATTTTTAAAGGTTATAACCTTTGAAAATATAAAAAAAATCAAAAAAATTTTTTTTATTTTTATTATATAAATAAAACCTATATACCACTAAATGCCTAAAAACATATATTGCTAAACTCCTAAACGACAAAACCCCTAAATAATCGATCCTTTAAAGCGGTATAGCATATATAATTGTTGGGGAATTGTCTTTCCATGGTAGTGAGATTGAGATACAGAAAGACAGAAACAATAGGAAAACAAACAATATATATATATATATCCCAATTCAGCAACCATCTATGATAGAATCAAATAATGATAAATAAACACCTAAAATAATGTGGTTCGTTAGTCGCTCAGTATGACTAGCTAAATCCACTAGAGTATGCAGCATACAGAATAGTTATGATAAATCGCACAGAGAGAAGAGAGAGATGATGAACAGTTCCACGGGCCCAAAAATAGCCACCTGAAAATAAGATTACAAAACATTTTATATTAAAATTTATCTTGGTTCGTTTAACCGGAGCGGGTCGGATCATAAGACTGGTCAGGCTCTTCTCCAATTTTGGCCCACTGTCCGGTCAGTGAGACCTCTGTTATTGTGCTACTACTGCATCCCCTGCTTCTTAATATTTCCTTTCCTGCACTTACATGAAAATATTAAAAAAGAATAAATATTTGGTTATACAATCAGATTATCAAAAAATAATTTACATATAGAGCAAATATAAATCTTAAATCTCATTTTAATTTGTATTCATTATAATTTTAAATAATTATTAGTTTATTTTTTATATAAAAATTAATTTCAAAATAAAAAATTTGTCAGACAAATATAATATTAATAATTTACTTTTAATAAAAAAATATAATCTTTTAAAAAGAAGTAAAAATTTAAAAACAAAAAATTATTATTTTGTAATAAATTTTACATTGATTTTGAATCATTTTAGGTTTTGTAATTATATTTTAATTTATATCTATCATATTAATAATAGTTTATTAATTTATTTTTTGATATTTGAAATCATTTCTATCAATAAAATTATTTATAATTAGTTTATATTATATATAATTATAGTGATTATTTTTAGTAAATATTTTATTCACTTTTTAAAAAATTTTAAAATTATTATATTTTCAAATGTTATAACCTTTGAAAATGTGAAAAAATAAAAAAAAATTAATTTTTTTGTTATTTCATTGTTTAAAAAATCTTATATACCACTAAATGCCTAAATACTTAAATCAATAACTCCTAAATCTTCAAAACCCTAAATAGATAAGCATTTTAAACTGGTATACTCTAAATAATAAATAATAAATCTCAATATTATTTTTTTCATTATAATTTAAAATATTCATTTTAATTATTTATTAGTTTATTTTTATATAATTATTAATTTAAGAATAAATTGAGTTAGCTAAATATAATTTATATTATTATTTTTCATCAAAAAACTATAGATAAACTTCTTAAAAGAAAAAAATTCAAAACAAAAATTATTATATAATAATATATTTTGCTTTGTTTTTCAATCATTTTAGGTTTCGTAATTATATTTAAATTGATATCTATCTTATTAATAATAGATTATTAATTTATTCTTTGATCATTATTAGAATATGTATCAATAAAAATATTTATATTGAATTTATATGATATATAAATATAATGATTATTATAACTAAATTTTGTATTCACTTTTTTAAAAAAATTTTAACATTATTATATTTTCAAAGGTTATAACCTTTGAAAATATCAAAAAATAAAAAAAATAAATTTTTGATATTTTTTTAATATAACACCTATAAACCACTAAATGCATGCATTGTTAAATTAGTAAACTATTAAACCCTGTAATGCCAAAATACATAAACCATTAAACCGCTATATACTACTTAATAATTAATAAATTTAATTTTTAATTCTATTTGTTGAAATTTTAAATATTCATTATAATTATTTATTAGTTTAATTTTATAGGAATATTTATGACAAAATAAATTTTGAGTGTGACAAATATAATTTAAAAAATATATATGCTTATAAAAGAAGTAAAAATTTAAAATTTAAAAATTGTTTTCCAAAAATATATTTTACTATAATTTTGAATCAATATGGGTTTGTAATTATTTTTTAATTAATATCTATCTTAATATCAAAATTTTATAAATTTAATTTTGATCATTATTATAATATATAAAAATAAAATTGTTTATATTGAATTTAAATGATATATAATTATTAATATTATTATAACTAAGTATTGTATTCACATTTCAAAAAATTTAAAATAATATTATATTTTCAAAGGATATAACCTATGAAAATGAGAAAAAATTATAGAAAATTTTCTTGATATTTTATTTTTTAAATAAAACGTATAAACCACTAAAAGCCTAAAAACATAAATCCCTAAAATTTTAAATGAAAAAACCTTTAAATACTTAATCCATTAAGCTGGTATACAGTAATAATAAATAATAAATCTAATTTTAAATTTTATTCAGTATAATTTTAAATTTTTATTTTAAATATTTATCAGTTTATTTTAATCGAAATATTAATTACAAAATAAATTATTTGTGAGAAATATCTAATTTAAATTAAACCTGTATCCCTAAATAATAAATAATAAATCTCATTTTTTATTCATTATAATTTTAAATATTCATTTTAATTATTTATTTGTTTATTTTTATAAATATATTAATTACAGAATAAATTATGTGTTAGACAAATATAATTTATATAAATTATTTTTCATCAAAAAAATATAGATAAACATTTTAAAAGAAAAAAAAATTCAAAACAAAAAATTATTATATAGTAATATATTTTGCATTGCTTCTGAATCATTTTAGATTTTGTAATTATATTTTAATTCATATCTATATTATTAATAATAGATTATTAATTTATTTTTTGATCATTATTAGAATATTTATCAATAAAATTGTTTATATTGAATTTATATGATATATAAATATAATGATTATAATAACTAAAGATTGTATTCACTTTAGAAAAAAATTTAAAATTTATTGTATTTTCAATGCTTATACCCTTTGAAAATATCAAAAAAATAATTAATAAATTCATAAACCATTAAACCACTAAATTTAAAATTTAAAATATCAAAAAATATCAAAATATCAAAAAATTTAAAATTTAAAATTTTTTGTTATTTTATTTATTAAATAAAACATATAAACCACTAAATGCATATATAGGTAAATTTTTAAACTCCTAAATACATAAACCATTAAACCACTATTTATTACTTAATAATTAATAAATCTAATTTTTATTTTATTTATTATAATTTTGAAAATTGATTTAATTATTTATTAGTTTATTTTATAAAATATTTATTACAAAATAAATAATGAGTGCGACAATTATAATTTAAATAATTTATTTTTAATCAAAAAAAATATAAAAGCTTATAAAAGAAGTAAAAATTTAAAAATTAAAAATTATTATACAGTGATATATTATAGTTTAATCTTGAATCGATTTGGGTATTGTAAATATTTTTTAATTAATATCTATCTTATTATTAATAGTTTATTAATTTATTTCTAATCATTATTATATTATCTATCAATAAAATTGTTTATATTGATTTTTATGATATATAATTATTAATATTAAAATAACTAAATATTGTATTCACATTTCAAAAAATTTTAAATATTATTATATTTTGAATTGTAAATAACTAATTATTAATATTATTATATTGTATTCACATTTAAATATTTTATTTTACAAAATAAATTATTAGTGAGACAGATCTAATATAAATAATTTATTTTTCATCAAAAAAAAAATATATCCTTATAAAAAAAGGCACAATTTTAAAAACAAAAATTTATTATTTAGTAATATATTTTTTTTTGATTTAGAATCATTTTAGATTTCATAATTATATTTTAATTTATATCATTCTTATTATTAATAGTTTATTAATCTTTTATTGATCATTATTATAATTTGTATTAATAAAATTTTTTATTTTGAGTTTACATTATATATAAATATTAATATTATTTTAACTAAATATTATATTCACATTTTAAAAATATTAAAAATTATTATATTTTCAAAGGTTATAACCTTCAAAAATTAAAAAAAAAATCAAAAAATTTAATTTTTTATTATTTCATTCTTTAAATAAATACTATAAATCACAAAATGCCTAAACAATTAAATCACTAAACCCCAAAACAACTAAATACTTAAACCATTAAACTAGTATATCCAAAATAATAAATAATAAATCTCAATTTTATTTGTATTCATTATAGTTTTAAATATTCATTTTAATTATTTATTAGTTTATTTTTATATAATTATAAATTAAAAATAAATTATGAGGAAGACAAATATAATTTAAAAAATTTACTTTTAATAGAATAAAATATAAACTTATGAAAAGAAGTAAAACATCAAAAAAATTATTATTTTGTAATATATTTTATTTTTATTTTGAATAAATTTACGTTTTGCAAATTTATTTTAATAGAATCTTTCTTATTAATAATAGTTTATTAATTTATTTTTTGATCATTAATATAATATATATAAAAATAATTGTTTATATTGAATTTACATGATATATAATTATTAAGATTATTATAACTAAATATAGTATTCACATATTAAAAAAATATAATAATTGTTATATTTTCAAAGGTTATTATAACCTTGAAAAATGATAAAAAATAACAAAAATAAATTTTTTGTTATATCATTGTTTAAATAAAACTTAAAAACCATTAAATGCCTAAACACATAAATGTCTAAACTCCTAAACCCTGAAGTCCCTAAATACTTAAACCTTTAAACTTGTATACCTTAAATATAATTTAAATAATATATTGAAATATTAATTACAATATAAATTATGAGTGATACAAATATAATTTAAATAATTTATTTTTAATCAAAAAAATATATAAGCTTATAAAAAAGCAAAATCTAAAAAACATAAATTATTATTTAGTAATAAATTTTGAATTTTTTTTGAATCATTTTAGGTTTTTTAATTATATTTTAATTTATATCTATCATATTAATAATAGCATACTAATTTATTTTTTGATAATTGACATCATATCTATCAATAAAATTTTTTATATTTAGTTTATATTATATATAATTATAATGATATTTATTACTAAAAATTGTATTCACATTTTTATAGAAATTTAAAATTATTATATTTTCAAAGCTTATAACCTTTGAAAATATGAGAAAATATAAAAAATATTTTTATTGTTATTTCATTGTTTAAATAAAACGTATAAACCACTAAATGCATAAAAACATAAATTACTAAACTCCTAAATAATAAAACCTCTAGATATATAAACCATTAAACTGGTAAATATTAATAATAAATCATAAATCTCATTTTAATTTTTATTCAGTATTATTTAAAATTTTAATTTTAATTAATTATCAATTTATCTTTATAGAAATATTAATTACAACATAAATTATTAGTGAGCCAGATCTAATTTAAATTAGACTAGTATACCCAAAATAATAAAGAATAAATCTCAATATTATTTTTTTCATTATAATTTTAAATATTCATTTTAATTATTTATTTGTTTATTTTTATATAAATATTAATTAAAAAATAAATTATGAGTTAGACAAATATAATTTATATAAATTAATTTTCATCAAAAAATTATGGATAAAATTTTTAAAAGAAAAAAAAATTTGAAAACAACATATTATTATATAGTAAGATATTTTGCTTTGCTTCTAAACATTTTAGGTTTTGTAATTATATTATCAATGATATCTATCTTATTAATAATAGATTATTAATTTTCTTTTGATCATTATTGGAATATTTATCAATAAAATAGTTTATATTGAATTTATATGATATATAAATATAATGATTATTATAACTATATATTGAATTCACTTTTAAAAAAAATTTAAAAATTATTATATTTTCTATGGTTATAAACTTTGAAAATATCAAAAAATAATAAAAATAAATTTTTTGTTTTTTTATTTTTTAAATAAAACCTATAAACTACTAAATGCATACACACTTAAATAAGTAATCTCTTAGACCCCATAATACCTAAATACAGTAACCATTAAACCGATATATAATACATAATAAATAATAATTAATAAATCTAATTTTTATTTCTATTTATTATAATTTTAAATATTCATTTTAATTATTTATTAGTTTATTTTTATAGAAATATTAATTACAAAATAAATTATGAGTGCGACAAATATAATTTAAATAATTTATTTTAATGAAATAATATATATGCATATAAAATAAGTAAAAATTTAAAAATTTAAAATTAATATCTAGTAATATATTTTACTTTAATTTTGAATCAAATTGGGTTTTGTAAATATTTTTTAATTAATTCTATCTTTTTATTAATAGTTTATTAATTTAATTTTTGATCATTATTATAATATCTATTTATAAAAATGTTTATATTGAATTTATATGATATATAATTATTAATATTATTATAACTAAATATTATATTACATTTAAAAAAATTTTAAATATTATTATATTTTCAAAGGTTATAACCTATGAAAATGAGAAAAAATTACAATTTATTATTATTATTTTATTGTTTAAATAAAATCTATAAACCACTAAATGCCTAAAACATAAATCACTCAATTTTCAAATGACAAAACATCTAAATACTTAAACTATTAAACTGGTATACATTAATAATAAATCATAAAATTTATTTTAATTTTATTCAGTATAATTTAAATTTTTATTTTAATTATTTATCAGTTTATTTTTTATAGAAATATTAATTACAAAATAAATTATAGTGAGACAGATATAATTAAAATTAAACTGGTTTACCATAAATAATAATTAATAAATATCAATTTTTTTTTATTATAATTTTAAATATTCATTTTAATTATTTATTTGTTTATTTTTATATAAATATTAATTATAAAATAAATTATGAGTTAGACCAAATATAATTTATATAAATTTTTTTTAATCAAAAAATATAGATAAACTTTTTAAAATAAAAAAAAACTCAAAACAAAATAATTATTATATTGTAATATATTTCGCTTTGCTTCTGAATTATTTTAGGTCTTGTAATTATATTTTAATTGATATCTATCTTATTAATAATAGATTATTAATTTATTTTTTGATCATTATTAGAATATTTATCAATAAAATTGGTTATATTGAATTTATATGATATATAAATATAATGATTATTATGAAATAAATATTGTATTCACTTTTGAAAAATTTAAATATTATTATATTTTCAATGGTTATAACCTTAAAAAATGAGAAAAATTAATAAAAATAAATTTTTTGTTATTTCATTTTTTTAAATAAAACCTATAGATAATTAAATGTTCACTTACTTAAATCAGTAAGCTCATAAATCCCGAAACCTCTAAATACATAAACCTTTAACAGCTATATACTACCTAATAAATAATAAATCTCATTTTATTTCTATTTATTTTAATTTTAATATTAATTTAAATTATTTATAGTTTAATTTTTAGAAAAATTAATTACAAAATAAATTTCCAGTGAGACCAAATATTATTTACATAATTTATATTAATAAAAAAATTATAAGCTTATAAAAAGAAGGAAATAATTGAAAATTAAATATTATTATTTAGTAATATATTTTGATTTGATTTTGAATTATTTTGTGTTTTGTAAATATATTTTAATTAATATTTATATTATTAATAATAGTGTATTAATTTAATTTTTAATCATTATTATAATATCTTTCATTAAAATTATTTATATTGAATTTATATGATATATTATTAGTAAATTTATATAATTATACATTGTATTCAAATTTCAAAAAATTTTAAAGATTATTTATTTTCAAAGATTATATCCTTTGAAAATCAGAAAAAATCAAAAAAGAATTTTAAATTTTTATTATATAATAAACCTTTAATCACTAAATGCCTAAAAAGATTAAATTGATAAACACCCTAAACGAGGAAACCACTAAATAATCAAACCATTTTAAAGATTGTTTATATGTATTTATATGATATATAAATATTATTATTTTTATAACTAAATATTATATTTACAATTAAAAAAATTTTAAATATTATTATATTTTCAAAGGTTATAACCTATGAAAAAGATAAAAAAATATAAATTTTTTTTATTATTTTAATGTTTAAATAAAACCTATAGTCCACTTAAATGCCTTAAAACATAAATCTCTAATTTTCAAATGACAAAACATCTAAATACTTAAACTATTAAACTGGTATACATTAAAAATAAATCATAAATCTCATTTTAATTTTTATTAAGTATAATTAAAATTTTTATTTTAATTATTAACAGTAAATTTTTATAGAAATATTAATTACAAAATAAATTATTAATGAGATAGATATAATTAAAATTAAACCGGTATAACCTAAATAATAATTAATAAATCTAATTTTTTTTCATTATAATTTTAAATATTCATTTTAATTAATTATTTGTTTATTTTTATATAAATTAATTACAAAATTAATATTGAGTTAGACAAATATAATTTATATAAATTATTTTTAATCAAAGAATATAGATAAACTTATTAAAATAAAAAAAATTTAAAACAAAAAATTATTATATGTAATATATTTTGCTTTGCTTCTGTATTATTTTAGGTTTTGTTATTATATTTTAATTTGATATCTATCTTATTAATAATAGATTATTTATTTATTTATTGATCTTTATTAGAATATATTTCAATAAAATTGATTATATTGAATTTATATGATATATAAATAACTGATTATTATTAAAGAAATATTGTTTTCACTTTTAAAATAAATTTAAAAATTATTATATTTTCAAAGGTTCTAATCTTAAAAATTGAGAAAAAATAATAAACATAAATTTTTTGTTATTTCATTTTTTAATTAAAACCTATAGATAATTAAATTGCTTACTTACTTAAATCAGTAAGCTTGATTTTTCGAAACCCCTAAATATATAAACCTTTTAACAGCTATATACTACTTAATAAATAATAAATCTCATTTTTATTACTATTTATTATAATTTTAAATATTCATTTTAATTATTTATAGTTTAATTTTTTTAAAAAAAATTAATTATAATATAAGTTTCGAGTGAGACAAATATTATTTAAATAATTTATTTTAATAAAAAAATATAAGATTATAAAAGAAGGAAAATTTTAAAAATTAAATATTATTATTTAGTAATATATTTTGATTTGATTTTGAATCATTTTGTGTTATGTAAATATATTTAATTATATTTATATTATTAATTATAGTTTATTAATTTAATTTTGATCAATATTATAATATCTATCATTAAAATTATTTATATGAATTTATGTGAATATAATTAGTAAGATTAATATAATTATACATCTATTCACATTTCAAAAAAATTATTAAAATTATTTATTTTAAAAGATTATAACCTTTGAAAATCAAAAAAATCAAAAAAAGGATTTAAATTTTTATTATATAAATAAAACCTATAAGCCATAAATTCTAAAAACATAAATTGCTAAACTCCTAAACGCAAAACTCTAATAATCAAACCATTAAACCGGTATACCAGATATAATAAATCAAAATCTCATTTTAATTTGTATTCATTATAATTTTAAATATTCATTTTAATTATTTATAGTTTATTTTTTATAGAAATATCAATCACAAATAAATAATGAGTGAGACAAATTAATTTTAATAATTTATTTATAATCAAAAAAAAAAATAAGGTTATATAAGAAGTAAAAATTTAAAACAAAAAATTATTATTTAGTAATATATTTTACTTTGATTTTGAATCATTATATATAGTTTTGCGATTATATTTCCTTGCGATCAAATCTTAGTAATAATAGTTATTAATTTATATTGATCATTTTTATAATATCGAACAATAAAATTACTTATATTCAATTAAAATGTCTATAATTATTAAATTATTATAACTAAATATTATTTGTATATTTGAAAAAAATGTTAAAATTATTATATTTTCAAAGTTTATAACCTTCAAAAATGATAAAAAATTACAAAAATAATTTTTTATAATTTTATTATTTAAATAAAACTTATAAACCACTAAATGCCTAAACATTTAAATCTCTAGACTCCTAAACCCAAAACTCCCTAAATACTTAAACCATTAAACCAATATAACCTAAATAATAAATAATAAATCTCATTTTATTTGTATTGATTATTATTTTAAATATAAATTTAATTATTTTTTGTTTATTTCTATCGAAATATTAATTACAAAATAAATAATGAGTGAAACAAATATTATTTAAATAAATTATTTTTTATGAAAAAAAAAATAAGCTTATAAAAATAAACAACATTTCAAAAATTTAAAATTTTATTTAGTAATATAATTTACTTTGATTTTGAATTATGTTGGGTTCTGAAAATATATTTTAATTAGTATCTATCTTATTAATAATAGTTTATTAAATTATTTTTGATCATTTTTATAATATTTATTAATACATTTTTTATATTGAATCTATAACAAATATAATTATTAAGATTATTATAACTAAGTATATTATTAAAATTTTATAACTATTAAAAATTATTATATTTTTAAAGGTCATAACAGTTGAAAGCACGAAAATCATAAAAATAAATTTTTTGTTATTTCATTAATTAAATAAAACTATAAACACGAAAATGTGTAAACATAAAAATCAATAAACTTTTCAACCCCAAAACCTCAAAAAACATAAATAATTAAATAGTTATACCCTAAATAATAAATCATAAATCTTATTTTTATTAGTATTCATTATAATTTTAAATATTACATTTTAATTATTTATTAGTGTAATTTTATAGAAATTTAAATTAAAAAATAAATTATTAGTGAGACAAATATAATCTAAATAAATTATTTTTCATCAAAAAATATATAGGCTTATAAATGGAAACAAAAATGTAAAAATTTAAAAATTAATATTTAGTAAAATATTTCACTTTGATTTGAGTAATTTTTGATTTTGCAAATATATTTTAAACAATATTTATCTTATTAATAATTGGTTATTACTTTTTTATGATCATTATTATAATAAATATCAATAAAGTAGTTTATATTTAATTCATATGATATATAATTATTATGATTATTACAACTTCATATAGTATTCACTTTTCCAAAAAATTTAAAAATTATTATATTTTAAAAGGTTATAACTTTCAAAAATGAGAAAAAATAACAAAAATAAATTTTTGTTATTTTATTTTTTATATAAAACCTATAAACCACTAAATGACTAAATAATAAAATGACTAAACTCCTAAACCCGAAGCTCATAAATACTTAAAACATTAAATTATTAAATAAAAACTTATAAATACTATATGAAAAAATTAAATAATTATTATTTTTCAAAGGTTATATCCTTTAAAAATGATAAAAAATCACAAAAATAATTTTTTATTATTTATTATTTAAATAAAACTTATAAACCACTAAATGCCTAATCATTTAAATATTTAGACTCCTTAACCCCAAAACTTCCTAAATACTTAAACCATAAAACCTATATAACCTAAATAATAAATAATAAATTTCATTTTTATTTGTAATCTTTATAATTATTAAATATTCATTTTAATTATTTTTTAGTTTATTTTTATTGAAATATTAATTACAAAATAAATAATGAGTGAGACATATAATTTAAATATATTATTTT